>JAWNKY010003428.1:0-184508 GCA_035041765.1 Drosophila algonquin
TTGCAGGGGTGATACTAGGTCTCCGGTAGGGGTCTTCCTTCGAGGTCTTCCTTCGGGGTCTTCCTTCTTGTTTTGGCTACTCGGCCGCACGTGGCTGTTTGCTGCGTGCAGATCGTGGTTGGTCGTCGGTCGTCCGTTCCTATGGGAAGAGTCGCGGCAGAGGTAACTACACTCTGAGGCAAAGGCTTGTGGTAGAGGTGAAAGCTCTCTGAGGGGACAGATAGTACAGAGGTGAATACGCTCTGGGCAAAACGATTTAGTGACAGAGGTGAATACTCTCTGGGGAGACGAATAGTTGCAGAGGTAAGTACACTCTGTAGAGACGTGTTATGACAGAGGTGAATACTCTCTGGGGAAACGAAGAGTTGCAGAGGTAAATACTCTCTGTAGAGATGTGTTATGACAGAGGCTAATACACTCTGGGGAGACGAATAGTTGCAGCCGTAAATACGCTCTGTAGAGACGTGTTATGTCAGAAGTGAACACTCTCTGGGGAGGCGAATAGTGCAGAGGTAAATACTCTCTGTAGAGACGAGTTATGTCAGAGGTAAATACTCTCTAGGGAGAAGGAAAGTACAGAGGTAAATACTCTCTGTGGAGAAAGATAGTGCAGAGGTAAATACTCTCTGTAGAGACGTGTTATGTCAGAGGTGAATACTCTCTGGGGAGAAGGATAGTGCAGAGGTAAATACTCTCTGTGGAGAAAGATAGTGCAGAGGTAAATACTCTCTGTGGAGAAAGGTTCAGGACGGGGAAATGTATTAAGAAACGGGCAAGCGGAAAAAGCAGGGCTTTTAGCTTTGGTACGAGCACCGTTCGTAAAATATATTGAGAAGTTAATCCCAGGCTGTTCCGAGTTGGACTGCCCCGATTCGAGCTGACGAGGCTTTTTTTATTGCCGAAAGTCAGCTGTTGGTCGGCGGATTTGGGACTAGCGCGTGCCCCTGGCACGCCTAACGCCTTCTGGGTCTCAGCTGATAGTGTGCCCATTGGTGCCCGTGCTCCGGTCACACTGGTTCGTGTGCAGTGTGACCCTTTACGGCCAGGTGACGGTCCCACTGGCCTTGCTTTGGCGTGCATTTTGAATATGCCGGTTTTTTCTCGGAATGAGTCTTTTTATTCAAATACAATACTTCATAATTCATATCGAACTTCAATATTCAGTCTATATGTTGTGGCGCCGGCGCCATTGTGTATGGTGCTGGGCGTCACATTGTGTATGACTATCTGCATTTAATTTACTTATTTTAAATTTTTTATTAGGCGTTAATTTTCCAAGTTATTAAATTAAAAAGCATTTCCTGTTTTTTATACCCGGTACTCGAAAAGTATAGGGGTATATTAGATTTGTGGTGATAACGGATGTGTGTAACGCCCAGAAGGAAGCATTTCCGACCCCATAAATAATATACATATATTCTTGATCAGCATCAATAGCCGAGTCGCTATAGCCATGTCTGTCTGTCTGTCCGTCCGTCCGTCTGTCCGTCCGCCTGTCCGTCCGTCCGTCTGTCCGTCCGTCTGTCCGTCCGTCCGTCTTCATAACCGCCTTTATCTCAGAGACTATTAAATTTTAATTAAATTTTAGTGGCTACGCAACGTTTGCCAAGCGCTTACTCATTTCCTCTCTCTCTCGCAAACACTTGTACGTCTCGAATATTTAGTTATACATGTACATGTAGAAATGTAGAAGCAGATGTAAAAAGCATATGGCATAAAAAAATCATATGGCATAAAGCATATATCTCTAATGTCGCACGGGACGTTCGTACGCATTTCAAGTTGTAAAAATGTCAAATTTTCAAAATTGTTTAACCGTTATGATTCGCCGCATGACTAGCTCTATAGCTGGTGCTAAGAGCGATTTTGAGGTACTGTTCGTTTTCGATACTTTTGCAAAAAACAATGGTATTTGCACGGGACAAATATAGAAGTGCTTTTCGCGACGACCAATTCAAACAATGATTTCAGCGAAAGTTGAGGCAAAATATTTATGAGAATTTCTGATTAATGTTCTGCATTGATGACTCTTTAAAATGGTTATAATCTTAAGCATGTATAATTTGAAGTTTTTTTTTAAATTCAATTTAAGCCTCTGTCGCACGGGACATGTCGCACGGGACAAAAATTTCTTGGCTTTATAAATGTTACAAAAGTTCCGTTAACCGATATTGAGAAAATTTTCTGGGATTTTTTTAGATAGTTCAATATGTAAGGGAGACTTTGAGGGAAAACTTGTATCAAGAATCATCTTTCTTATAGGCGAAAATATTAATGGAAAACATGACAAAAAAATACCCAAAAAGTAAATTTTTTACTAATTTTAATAGGTTTTGAGATCAAAGTTAATGAAATTATATGTCAATTAATTAAATTGGTGGATTTCCAATATCTTATAATATCAAATCCCGTGAAAACTTTATTCAAATGTGTTTTTATTACATTTTAATTGTGTGGCCTCGGTGGACCTCGTCAGAGAAATGCCCATATGCAAGCAAAAATGGGAACATGTATAAAAATTCCAAAAATGGTTTGACTTTATTTTTTTAAATATTATTTTTTGCCGAAAATTTAATTCGTCCCTTTTGCGAACATATAATAAATAACATATGTCGTAATACCATATACATATGTATGTATATGTATATGTATATGTATTTGCCGCGTCTCACAACGTCCCCCCTCGTTTTATATAAATCAGTATCTTAGAAAGATTTTTGGGTAAAACTTTGATCTAGAATCATATTCTTGTGGAGCATAATATTAAAGGAAAACATGACTGCTAAATGTTATAATGTTTTTTGGCATGATAGACCTTTCGGCGGAACTTCTCATATATTACACTTGGCTTGTATCCCTGTAGGCAACGCAAGCTAGCAGTCTATCCCAGGGCTGGGTAGTTTCCCTTGCCCACCAAGCATAGACAAAGTTAGATAAAACCACTTCTCGGGAAAAAAAAAACCAACAGCAAACTTACACTAAGCTGCACAGTATGAAGTAGGTTAGGTTAGGTTACAGCGGCTGCCCGACTCACTGGGAGCCCAGCACACTTAGGCCGTTTCCGGCCCGTTGTGATACCGCGGGGGAATCTGCCCCTTCTCGCATTGCGAGACCTAAGGTCAACAGTTGTCCCAGCCTGCAGCTCTTATGAAGCTAGCTATCTTCCTGGGACATATGGTGAACATTACCGAAATGTCTGCTATGAAGGGCGAGCCCAAGTGCTGTAGCCATCTTCTGCTGACAGCCGGGCATGAGCAGAACAAGTGTTCCACCGTTTCCTCCTCTTCCTCGTCTCTGCAGCTACGGCAAAAGTCATTGTATGGGGCGCCCAGTCTATTAGCATGGGTACCTATTAACCAGTGCCCCGTTAGGGAGCGTATGACTGCGCTGCACTGCAGTGATCAGGAAGTCTAAAGGAGTGCTTAATGTTTAGCTGTTCGGAGTATATGCATCCTCCGACCCTATTGTTCAGCTTTGATCCATCTGTGAAGATGTTTAGGGCCCCTTTTGGGCCTGGGGGTCCCTCACTCCACTCGTCTCTGTGGCGGATAATTGCATAGAAGGGGGTATCTGTGTATTCCCTTGGAACACAGTAGTCCGTTTTAGTAGGGACGGAACTGCCGTTTAGTATTGAGGAGTGACCTGTGTGCTGTGGTGCCCATTGGTCGGAGTCTCTCAGTCGTATTGCTGCCATTTGTGCCCTTTTCTTTCCTGCGAGGGCAAGGCTTTGGAGGCACAGAATGGCATCTAGCGCATCATTTGGAGTGGTACGAAGAGCTCCGCTGATGCAAAGGGCGGCTGTTCGCTGAACTTTGTCGAGTTGTCTGGTGATCATCCTTTTGATAAGGCCGGCCACCATACAGTAACTCCATAAAGAATTATCGGTCTGACTATGGCTTGGTATATCCATTGGACTATACTTGGGTTCATGCCCCATTTCAAGCCAATAGCTTTTTTGCAAGTGTAGAGGGCTATCGTGGCCTTCTTCACTCTGTCTTTGATGTTCAGGGTTCAGTTTAGCTTTTTGTCGATTACTAACCCTAAGTAACTGGCACTGTCGCTAAAGGAGAGCCTGCATCCGTTTAATGTGGGGGGGGTTTAGAGACGGAATCTTGTATTCGCTTGTAAATAGCACAAGTTCTGTCTTTGAGGGATTAACTCCAAGACCTCGCGATTCTGTCCGCCTTGACAGTCTCGTGAGCTTTGCGGTCATTAAGTCGCGGAGTGTTTGAGGGTATTTGCCCGAGAAGATAATTGCTACGTCGTCCGCGTATGCCACGACTTTGCAGCCCCCCCCTTCCAGGTCACATAGAATCTTGTTGACTGCTATGTTCCATAGAAGGGGGGATAGGACACCACCTTGCGGTGTGCCTCTTCTGACATACCTTGACTGAGTCGGACGATCCCATCGATGATGTCACCGTCCTGCATGTGAGCAATTGATCAATGAGCATCACCAAGTGACGATCCACCCCAAGGTCAGTCAGCGCTTCCGTAATGGCACCGGGTATGACGTTGTTGAAAGCTCCCTCGATATCTAGAAAAGCGATTAGACAGTATTCTTTGAGGTATAGTGATTTCTCTATCCCCGAAATTACTTCGTGAAGTGCCGTTTCCGTGGATTTTCCTTTCCGGTAGGCATGATGTGCTCCTGACAACAATTGAGAATTTATAGTAGTTCTCAAGTGTAGCCCGACGAGTCTCTCAAAGGTTTTGAGAAGGAAGGATGATAGACTGATTGGTCTAATGTCCTTTGGAGTTGAGCGCGAGGCTTTGCCTGCTTTAGGGATGAATACTATTTTTGCCTTAAGCCAAGCGTGTGGTATTTTCTCAACTACTAGTATCTTCTTAAAGATACATTGCAGCCAGTTGATGACCGAGTCTCCCGCCTTTTGGAGTTGGGCCGAACCGAATGACCTGGTCCGGACCTGGCGATTTGAACGGATTGAAGCTGTTTACTGCCCAGCTTATATTCCGTTTTGTAAGAATATGAATAGAATATGAATATGAATAGAATAGAATATATTCAGGCCTTCGCTATGGAGTTGCGCTGGCTTGATGATTGTGCACCCAGGGAAGTGGGTCTTGAGTAGTATGTGGAACGACTCCTCACTAGATTTAGTCCACGTTCCATCGTTTCTTTTAAGATACCCTACCGAGGGGGTGGTAGTTTTTGAGAGGATCTTGCGCAGCCTTGCGGCTTCTGACGTCTCCTCTATCTCCCAGCAGAATTTTTTCCAAGAGGCCTTTTTTGCTTTCCGGGTTTCTATTTTGTATAGGGCAGGACTGACTTTGTAGTCTGCCCAATGCTTCTCCTCGTTAGAGCTTTTGGCTCTGTTAAAGAGAGTCCTGTAGCTTTTACGTAGGATACCGTATCCTGAAGACCTTGTTGCATGCTTCCGTAAACCTGTTCACTAGGTAGGCGATCTAAGTCATCTTTAGTGTCCGGGCACGTTAGAGCTTTGTTGGGGAGTAATGGCTGAACTGTATTTGACCCCAGTTGGCTTTCCTGGGGTTAATATAGTCGGTGGGTTTTAAGCTCTCGAGGGAGAAAATCGTCTCGATGCACATATGGTCAGAGAAGGAATGGTCGTCAATGGTCAATTTTTTATAATAAATGTAGGGTCGTTGCTCCGATTACAGATGACTAAGTTGGAGTTCAGGACAAAGCTGAAAAGTGACTCAATCCTTACGTTGGAATCCGAGCTCCCCCATTTGGTTAGGAGAGCATTGGGGTCGCAGCCTATTACAAGGCCTATATCCGACCTTTCGCTATCTCTGGTGAGCTTGCGAACTAGGTCACCGGGAGGATCGCTTTCCTCATGAGCCATGTAGGACGACATCAGCCTTATTTGGGAACCTTGTAGTTCAAGGCTTGCCGCTGTGTTGTCACCATTGCTAAAGTTGTGGAGCAGAAAGATATTTAAGTGCTACCTTGCAAGAATGCAGGTACGTATTTTACCTTCTTTCTGAGCTACAATAAGCTCGAAACTGTTTATTGCCCAGTTTATGTTCCGTTTTGAGAAAATATGCTCCATTGAGGTTATCGAACCCTCACTAGGGAAGTGAGTCGGTCCATTGATGGAGCACCCTAGAAAATGAGTGTCGAGAAGAATGTGTAGGGACTCCTCACTGGAGTTGGTCCACGTACCATCGCTTCTCTTAAGGTATCCCACCGAGGGGGTCGTTTTGGAGAGGATCTTGCGCAGTCTTGCAGCTTCCGACGTTACCTCGATTTCAGAACAAAATCTTTGCCAAGAGGCCCTTTTTGACTGTCTGATTTCTATCTTGTATAGGGCCAGACTATTTTTATAAGCTGCCCAGTGTTGCTCCTCGTTAGCGCGTTTGGCCCTGTTGAAGAGGGACCTGCAGCTTTTTCGTAGGGTATCCATTTGTTTTGACCACCAAGGGGGTTTCTTTTTCCCCTTGTGTTGGTTTGATGGGCATGTTGCCGTGAAAGCCGTGTTGCATGCTTTAGTAGACCTGTCCACTAGATGATTTAGATCGTGCTCTGTGTTCAGGCAGATTGGTGCCTTGGAGGGAAGAAGTCGCTCCATGACTGACTTACTTACACTAAGCTGCACAGTATGAAGTAAAATATTAAAAAATTTAATTGGAATATCAAATTCATTTCTTTAAAGAAACAAATAGTTAAATTGCTAGCTATTTTAAAAATCAATCCAAAACATTTGGATAAAAAAATGTTTAATTCCTCCAAATTGAAACCACAAACGTTAAGTATTTGCCCTTGGGCCTTATTGATGTTCATCGCAAATGATAAACGCACAGAATATTGTAATCGTTTGAATCATAGTAATCAAAGGGTAAGCGGTATCAATCCAACTTCTCCTTTTGATTAAGCAATTAAGATCGTAACTTCAATCAAATTTGGCAATAACTTTTTCACTGCTAATCTGGTGCCATTACACAATTTTGATGGAATAATATTTCGCAATAATATAATCAAAGAACCAACTATCAGATTCATCCAATGCGGTGGCCTACCAACCGGTTTCAATGAATTCAAAAATTCAATTGGATAATTCATTGCCGCATCTTGATTCATAACACTGTCAATTGATTTAAATGTCATGACTACACCTTGCAGTTTCGCTTGAATTATAAAATTAATGATATTGATATGGATGATCCTTGATGCTAAATTGGCGAGTTCCTTCAACCAATCATAATTGCTGTAGTTCTGAAGAATATGATGAAATACACATTCAATCAATTCATCTATCGATTGGTTCGGTTCAGCGATCAATCCGTTGATACTGTCGATTTAAATTACGCCATCAAAAATGACTAACAATTGTTTTGAAAACTAATTGGCAGCTGGATTTTGGAGGTGAATAGGCATATTAATGTTCAGTGTCAATTTTTGCACATATCTCCTGTTTAGCTAGTGAGCTTTTTCATTAGCTGTTGCGATTAAAAAAGACGATTGCAATTGGGCTTTGGTTGCATATAGGCGATTTAATGCCAGGTTTATTTAACTAGATGTATATATGTAGATATGCGTATACGACGAGAGATGATGCGTTGATTTCGAGTATTCGCTCCAGACTCAAAATGCAAGGGCTGACGGCGTACTTGCCGTGCCCTATGAGGCAACGCTTACCGAGCGGGAGAGAGTGCAATTATAAGAGAGCTTGAGCAGTTCGGGCTGCTGCTAAGTCGAGTACAAAGAATGCTTATATGTACATAAGTATGTGAACGAAAGCCGCTGCCATGCGTAGGCATATGCGGTAACAAACTATTTTACAGTGGGCAATAGTTGACATCGAGATGTGCATTTACATTATGGTTTTGGTTTATACTGCTTGCCCCGACATACTCCCCCCGTTGAAACCCTGTCCTTCAACAGCATCCTTAAGGGGCAGCAGACACAACTTGTTGACGGCTCGTTTTATAAGTCCAGATGATGTCTTCAGCACGGCGACTCGGGAAATGCCATCTCTTCCTGGTACAAGCTCAACCACCCTCGCCAGTGGCCACTTCATGGGAGGAAGATTCTCCTCCTTGACAAGGACCATATCGGCGACTGCCAAACTGGGCTTCGCAGTGCGCCATTTTGAGCGTTGCTGTAGCGAAGTGATGTACTCTTCCTTCCACCGGGACCAGAAGAGCTGCTGAAGGTATGAAACGCGCTGCCAGCCGTCCAAGCGATCGAATTTAAGCCGTGTTACGTCTGGCTCAGCGAACGAAGCAGGAGGGCCACCATTCAAGAAGTGCGCTGGAGTTAAAACATCAAGATCGGCAGGGCTCTCTGAAATGCAGACTAAGGGTCTTGAATTAATTACAGCCGTGATGTGGCATAATAACGTCCGCAGTTCGTCAAATTCAAGAATCGAGCTGCCTATCGCACGTTAGAAATGATACTTGGCCGTCTTAACTGCCTCTTCCCATAGGCCACCAAAATGCGGGGAGCGCGGAGGAATGAAGTGCCAGTCTATAGACTCAACCAAGCAAAAATCCAGCACAGCCTTCTGATGGTCATCGCTGAGGACCAGGCGCTTTAATTCCATCAGCTCATTCCTAGCGCCGACAAAATTGGTTGCGTTGTCCGACCAAATTTGTCGCGGCTTCCGTCGAGTGCATATGAAGCGCTTTAGTCCATGAAGAAAGGCAAGTGTAGACAGGTCCTTAATCAGCTCCAGATGAACAGCCTTGGTAGCGAAGCAAATAAAGACACAGACGTAACACTTGATTGGGCCCTTGTTGCGTGCCTCCGGTTTGTAGAAAAATGGCCCACAAAAGTCGACGCCTGTGATCTCAAAGGCATGAGAACCATCGAGCCGCTCCTTTGGAAGATCCGCCATAATATGCTCCAATACTCTAGGCTTCATTCGAAAGCATCTTTTGCACTTATTCACTGCCTTGTTTACCGTCTTCCTCCCCCCAATGGGCCAATATTGGAATCAAATGAGTCCAAGCAAAGCTCGAGGTCCAGCGTGCAGATTCCGCTCATGAAAGTGAGAGATTATGGAAAGAGTTAGTGGATGGCTGCTAGGCAAGATAATTGGATGACGGCCATCAAAATCCAACGTAGAGTTCTTCAATCGACCATCAACCCTGAGCAGACCAACCTGATCCATGAACGGCGACAACGAAGCAAGTGAGCTAGATGGGGAAACCGATCCCCTGGACCGCAGCGACTTCATGTCATCCCATAGCTGAGTGCGCTGGACTAGTCGCAGCAATAACTGGGTTCCATGCTCATGATTGTCCGAGACAATCAGTCCGGGATGCCGAATGCGATTGCAAAACTTGTATATGTATCCGAACACGCGTTGCAAGGAACCAAACGAGTTTGCATACTTGGAATCGGCTACAATGTCAATATAGGGAGATTTTACCAGAAGAGCACTCCGGCGAAGCTCAAGGACTGGCTTATCCGGTAGTACCGTGGCCGGCCAGTCATCTGAAAGGCCACAAAGAAATGGAGGTCCATGAGCCCAAAGGGGAACCTCCTTCAGCTCAGCCGGAAGAGCCCCTCGAGAGAGAATGTCAGCTGGGTTTAACGCTGTGGGAATATAGCGCCATGTCATGTTGCCAGTCATTTCCTGAATCATTTCTACTCTATTTGCAACAAATATGTTAAATCTTGACGATTCGTCCCGAATCCAGGAAAGCGCAACCGCAGAATCACACCAACAGTAACACCTTCCCTTGAAGACATTCATTCCGGATATCTCAGACATGAACCTAGCCAGCAACTCCGCTCCACAAAGCTCCAACTTTGGCACCGTAAGTGTCTTCAAAGGAGCTACACGAGATTTGGCACAAAGTAAGTGACTGCTGGCATGCTGACCTTTTGACACGACATATATGCATGCACCATAAGCCTCGATGCTGGCATCGCAGAATCCGTGAATTTCTAGCTCAGAGTCTGGAAGGAGGACAAGACGAGGAAACTCAGGTCGACGAATCTGGCCAAAACTGCTGCATATTTCATGCCACTTTGTACTCAGTGAGGCTGGGAGACTTTCATCCCAGGCTAACTTCTCCTTGCACAAACGCTGAAGAAAGATTTTTGATTTCGTAATTACAGGACCAGCCAGTCCGAGAGGATCGTAGAACCGCGCTATGGTTGATAACACAGAGCGCCTGCAGGGGTTCGGAGACGATTCTAGGGCCGAGAACGAAAATAAAAGTTTATCAGAAATCGGATCCCAAGCGAGTCCTAGTGTCTTAGTAAAATGGCTGCCATCATCGAACTTTAAGTACGTTTCCTTGTCCTCATCAGGAATTCCATCCAGCACAGTGGGAACGTTCGAGCACCATTTCCTCAATCTGAACTGACCCCTAGACAGGATTCCAGCAGTTTGCTCACGAATGCGGATGGCCTCTTCCTGAGATCTGTCGCCAGATATCAAATCATCCACGTAGCAGTCACGGCGAAGAACTTCAGCTCCAACTGGAAAATCTGCCTTCTCGTCGGTTGCCAACTGGTGCATCGCTCGCACAGATAAATAGGAGGCAGGCTTCGTCCCATAAGTAACGGTGTCCAGTTGAAACACGCTCAAGTCATCTTGTGTGGAGTTTCTCCACAGAATACACTGCAAGTTGCTGTCCTCGGGCGAAACTCGTACACACCGATACATCTTACAGATATCTCCCGTAATCGCAACTGCGTATGAACGAAATCGAGCAATAATCTGAAAGAGTTTAGGTTGTATTACGGGGCCAGCCATTAAAACATCATTCAAGGAATAGCCAGATGACGTAGAAGCGGATCCATCAAAAACGACTCGAAGCTTGGTCGTAGAACTATCCTCTTTCATTACGCAATGGTGAGGTAGAAAATACCGGCAGTTGCTGATTGAATGGGCAGGAACAGGAGACATATGACCTAAGTCAAGATACTCGTTTATGAAGGCAGCATACTGAGCCTTCACCTCAGGGCGACGATTTAACTTCCGCTCAAGGGACAGGAATCTGCGACGCGCTTGATTGTAAGATTCTCCCAGGAGATCCAAACTATATTTAGTTGGCAGCCGAACACAATAATCGCCATTTTCTAGACGACGGACATGCTGAACAAAATGCGCTTCACAATCCAGCTCTTCCTTGGTAGATTTTACTATGGGTTCGACGCAACTCTCAACCTCCCAAAACCTCCGAAGGAGCACTTCAAGTTGTTGATCTGGATTTTTATCCTCGGCAATAACGGCCGGCGCGTGAGCCACCATTAAAGACGACCCATTTGAACGAGAGCAACCTCCAGACACGACCCATCCCAAGCGAGTATTCTGAATTGAAGGCAATCCTGGCAGTAGTTTAATCTGACCCACACAAAGGAGATCGTAAAACAGACTTGCTCCTATTAATAGATCGACGCGCTGAGGCCTATAGAACTCCGGATCCGCTAGGGGTATGTTCGCTGGAATGTTCCAGTTATGCGTATCAATTCCAAAGCATGGCTGACGATCAGTTATGTTAGAAGCTACGATAGCAGTGATGAAAGCTGAGAAATCCGATGAGCGAGAGTGCAAGCTAACACTGACCGAACATCCATCGGTGACGAAGCTGGAGTCGCCAATTCCAGAAACTGCGGTTGATGATTTCCTTTTCCGAAGCTGAAGCTGATTGGCGAAACGAGAAGTTATCAGATGCAACTGGGAGCCGGAATCCAGCAATGCTCTGCAGGGAACTAAAACTCCGGAACGATTTTTTACCAAAACTGTGGCAGTGGCAAGTAGAACGACATTATTACTGAGACCTTGGGCTATAAGTGCAGACGAAGTAGACGCTGAAGTAGGGGGTTCAGTGGTAAGCTGAGCCGGATTAGAAGAAGGGGGCGCAAACGGAGACTGAGCATCAGTTGACTGACCTTGGACTGCAGCCGAATCAGGGTTACCGAAATGAAGCGTAGTATGATGCAGATACGACAGTGGCTCGAGGTGCACTGGCTTAATCGGTGCCATTTCTTGTATTTGATACGGCAAACACAGAGGTCAATAGCCGGTGAATAACCTCGAACAGTTTGAAAGGCACTTCAAATCGATCGCAGCGTTCAAACACACGAGCACAGACCAGCAGCGAGAGTTCGCAATTTGCCAAAAAAACCAACAATGTCAAACACACTGGGTGCACCGAAAACGAAACGAAACCACAGAAAGCAGAACGTAAAGCAGATGACGCGAGAACCGTTACTGTTTGTGCACAACCGCCGAACCGAACAACTGTGTTTTATGCAAATTAGGGAACGATATATGTAATTGGCTTTTTGTTTATATGTTTATGCTTGTTTATATTGATGTAATTTTTTATCACGTCTGGGGTCACCAAAATGTTTAGCTAGTGAGCTTTTTCACTAGCTGTTGCGATTAAAAAAGACGATTGCAATTGGGCTTTGGTTGTATATAGGCGATTTAATGCCAGGTTTATTTAACTAGATGTATATATGTAGATATGCGTATACGACGAGAGATGATGCGTTGATTTCGAGTATTCGCTCCAGACTCAAAATGCAAGGGCTGACGGCGTACTTGCCGTGCCCTATGAGGCAACGCTTACCGAGCGGGAGAGAGTGCAATTATAAGAGAGCTTGAGCAGTTCGGGCTGCTGCTAAGTCGAGTACAAAGAATGCTTATATGTACATAAGTATGTGAACGAAAGCCGCTGCCATGCGTAGGCATATGCGGTAACAAACTATTTTACAGTGGGCAATAGTTGACATCGAGATGTGCATTTACATTATGGTTTTGGTTTATACTGCTTGACCCGACATCTCCAAAGAACTGATGACTTCAAACAGGCATTCATTTCATCAGCAGGAGCGGACCGAGGAATGACAGGCAATGTTTGTCGAAAATCCACTGATAGTAGCACCACCAACATGAAATAATATCTTATCAATGTACACTCATCCCATAAAATAATTGACGTTATCCTTTATCCTTGCAGAATTTCTCGAAATATTGCAAGTTGTCGTTTCAATCACCTGTACATTCAATGGCAATTTTAATACAGAGTGTGCGGTCCCACCACCTTATAATAATGTAGCAGCAAATTCCGAAGATGCAAGTACCAATGCAATTTTCTGTTCCGATCGAATAGTCGCTAAAATCAATGATATAACGATCGTTATGCCTGTGCCACCAGGTGTATCCAAAAGATATAATCCACCCGCATCCATCATTCCAATGTATCCGGACATACTATAATCTGGCTGTTGTAATTAAAAGTAGCACGCATAATTTCAGACAAAACAGCAAAACGTATTCGTGATCGCCGATAATATAGCGCTGCCCGTTCGACGACTTGACAATGAAGGTATTCAGATGAGAATTTTGCTGTTAAGTTGAAACTTTTTTCAATGTTGACAGTAAAAGCATGTTGTCGTGTTATTCGTGCAATTATTTCATTTTGAACGGGCTTGAGTTATAAACCTACAACGAGAAGTGGCATTGATTTTTATATATATAGATGCTTTGGAATAAATAACACAACAAAAGGAAACACCAAAACTTCAACAACAACAAAAATATAAGGGAGGAATAAATATACAGCTGATTCTTAATTAATATATATCTAAGGGCGATCACGAGGATACCCTTGTGCAAAGTTAGATATGATATGCCAGTAAATTAAGCCTACCAAGAGATCTTGTTAAGAGTCTCTGGGGCAAAAGCAATAATCAATAAATGACTTCCCACACACATGCACCAACACTGGTGGGATCGTGTAATCTCCGCGTCACACACAAAGGGTTAAGCCCTGGCAGCCGACGGAAATGTAATAGTGCTTTCACAATAAACAATCGTTATACGTTAAATTAATTTAATGACTAATACCCTCTGCACACTGAGCCCGTCAAGGGGAACGTTGGGATTTTTGACAGACGGTAAAACTCCGATTCACACTGGCACCGTCTACCGTTTACCGTCTAACAGCTGATGACAATAACAAAAACTGAGTTTTTGAGCGGAAGATTTTTTTATTTTTGTTTGGAAAAAAATGGATATGCAAGATTTTGCAATTGTTTTAACTATGGTTCAACAGCAAAATATTTTCTTGCAACAACTAATCATGTTGTTGGACGAAAAGGATAAAGATAGCGATTACAGCGGAATAATAATGTGCTGTTGCATACTGCACAATATGTTTAAGAAGCACAATAGCGCAATAAGCTATAGTTGGGAGCTTTTACCAGCAGAGCAGAAATCACAGCCCGATACCTGCAATAGTTCTGCTGATGATAACCAGTCAGCAGAACAGATACGATCTGCTATAGCAAAGTATTGCGTAAATCGCAATAATTAAGAAATAAAATGCAATTTAAAAACTTATTTATTCATTTTTTTTTTGTTTTAAACAAGCCAAGAGATCATTATGGAATTTTGATTGGTTGCTTACTTATTCATCTATACGTTTACCCAGCAGCTCAGCTATCTGCTTCTTGTGGTAATCTATTAGCATGATTTCCATCTCCGTGGTCCACTGCATCCTGCCGCCGCCTGCTCGTCTCTTATTTCCTGCATTGTGTTCAAGTATTAACAATAAAATTATTAAATTAAAAATATATATTCATATGTATAAACTTACCACTAGAACTTCCTGCTCCTTCCATTTTAGATTGTGTTTCTTTTTTTTTGGTTTTCTTGGCTGTCATTGCGTACATATTCGCAGTGAATTCCATTTTTTCGTTGTGAATGCAAATTTTCCAGAGTCGCATTTGAAAACCATCGGCTAAATATCGCATAGAAACGTGCGGTTTAGGAACATTCAAAATAGACGGTGGAACTAACTGGGAAATTTTCGGAAAGGCAAAACTTTACGCACCGTCTAGGAAATAGACGGTAAACGGTGCTCAGTGTGAATAGGCGATAATACCACATCTCAAAAAAATTCAACTTTTTATTTCTGCTGTGGCCTAAGATAACTTTTTCTGATAGATTTGGAGATTACAATTTTTTTTAGAATTATGGTTATAATACCCGGTACTCGAAGAGTATAGGGGTATATTAGATTTGTGGTGATAACGGTTGTGTGTAACGCCCAGAAGGAAGCGTTTCCGACCCCATAAAGTATAAACATATATTCTTAATCAGCATCAACAGCCGAGTCGATATAACCATGTCTGTCCGTCCGTCTGTCTGTCCGTCCGTCCGTCTGTCCGTCTTCATTAGCGCTTAGATCTCAGAGACTATAAAAGCTAGAGCAACCAAGTTTTGTATCCAGTCTCCTGTGTGATCACACTACTCCAAATCTGTTACAAAATTTCGCCCCGCCCCTTTCCGCACGCACAAAGAACGAAAGTCTGTGGCGTACAGAATTTTGAAGATACGAGAAAACTAAAAACGCAGAATCATAGAGAATGACAATTTCTATCAGAATGTTGAATCTGGATAAGATCGGATCATTATTATAGCTACAATAAATAAAACCATTTTGAAAGTCATCGTTCCCTCTCGCTCTCTCTCACACGCGACCCAGTCTGCTTTGCCTATTCGTCCAAATGAGCGCCTAGTTCTCAGAGACTATAAGAGCTAGAGCAACCAAACTTTCTATCCATGCTCCGGCGATATCAATTCTGCATAAGTTTATTTCAAAAATTTGCCACGCCCCCTTCCGCCCCCACAAAGGACGAAAATCTGTGTGTTGGAAGCTGCCGAGCTTTTTCGGCAACTCTGATTCCACATTTACAAATTTATACTCCGTTGTTTTAGGGTTTGTGTTTATGTTAGATGTGTATTTTCACTATTAAAGGTCGTGGCCGTAAACTTTGTGTTTTTTAGTGTACAAATGTATATGTATAGGTTCAAGAACCGTTATAAGTATAACCGATTTGACTATTTGACGGTCGGTAGGTGATAATGATACGCGATGCTGCGTTTGACGACGAATTTTAGCGAAATGTACCCAAGTTGACCGACGCACTGCAATATAAGCAGTACGCACGGCGAACATGAGTGTGTGTGCGTATGCACCGAGAGCGTGAGAATAGATGAGTGTACAACAAATTAAGAGATAACTAAGATTATTGGAATTCTTAAGAGCTACTGACAGCTGCGGCTCCGAACACTGTGGACTCCACAATTTTTATGGTACGAGAAAACGAAAAAGGCAGAATCATGAAAAATGACCGTGTCTACCAGACTGTTGAATCGGGATCAGGTTGGAACAATATTATGGCCAGAAGAAACAAATTAAATTTCAGTGGCTTCGAAACGCCTGCCAAGCGCTTACTCATTCCCTCTCTCTCTCTCGCACACACTTACACGTCTCGTATGAGTAGTTCTACATTTGCATGTAGAAATGTAGAAGCTGATGTAAAAATTAAATGTAAAAAAAAATGGAAACATGTAAAAAAATTCCAAAAATGATTTGACTTCATTTTTTTATTTTAAATATTATTTTTTGCCCAAAATTTAATTTGTCCCTTTTGCGAACATATGTATAATAAATTGTATAAATCGTAAGCTCATATATGTATGTAAATATATACTGACTTACGGCTTTCTAGACGGTTGTTACTAACGAGGGAATTGCTGTTTCCACCGATTTTCTTTTGCTGTAAGCATGCTGGTTAGTTGATATCAGTCGCCCTACATCCCTCTGATGTGTAGATCCAGCAGTTTTTCTAGTGTTTTCAGTACAAAGGAGATAAGTCTTATCGGTCTGTAACCCTTGAGGCTAACAGACTTTCTTTGGGCAGAAGAAAACTCTAGAAGTTCTTCATTGGATATGGAATTTACTCATTCCCTCTTTCTTACGTACACACGTGTACGTCTCGAATATGTAGTTAAACATGTCATGTAGAAATGAAGAAGCAGATGTAAAAAGCATATGTAAACAAAAATGGAAACATGTATACAAATTCCAAAATTGGTTTGACTGTATTTTTTGAAATATTCTTTTTTGGCCAAAATTTAATTCGTCCCTTTTGCGAACATATAATAAATTTCAGAAATCGTAAGTTCATAAATATATGTATGTATATACTGATTGAGTACCGGGTATAAGGTAGAGCCGAGGCCTTTGCCGCAGCTCACAACGATCCCCCTCGTTTTTATGAATTCGTTTTTTTTATTGAAATTTTTAAAATTTGTCATATCTTTTCCTGAAGTAGTGCTACTATTTTTAAATAACTTTATCTGGTTGTATTATACTTTGCAGTTCTGTAAAGCTTACAAGTGCAGCTAATAATCCGACCTAGAAATTTTGTAGCTGCAGCTTAACGTCTGGAAGATATTAAGCTTTCAAATTTAAATTTCATAATTTTTGCGGTATTTTTTCCCGAAATTTTGAGTTTTACAACTCAGGAAAAGTCGAAAAAAATATTTTATGTTTATAAATAAATATATTTTATATATTTTATTTATTTTTAATCACTCTGCGCATTGGTTGCATATAATCTCTTTTTACATTTATCTGACTGTGAAAGAGCAAGCAATCGGCTTCCGCTAGCCGCCAGTATATATAAACGCTGTTGAATTTGAAACAATTGTGTTATTATTATGGACAAAAAATTGGTGCCAAAAAAGCTTGGTATCCCAAACATTGGTGACCCCGGCAAGATGAAAGACATTGGCTAATCGCGTTTCGTGTAAAAACATAAAATTTAAACAATATACTCGATTCTGTGTAGTTTAACCACAAACAAATACATTTGTGTAGAATTAAAAACATTAACAAATTCAGTGAGAGTTCGGTCGTCTGAGATTCAGTTGGCCTAACCCTCGAATCTGTCATTCGATGTTCAGCCGCAGACACGGTTCTAGACCTTTCTCGTCTCTCATTCTCGCTCTCGCTTCTGTGCACCGTCGCATAATCGTCGCATCGCTTATTCTCTGCACAGCGATGGAAGCGCTCAATCAAGACGAGATTGGGAGTGAGATTCGCAACAACTTTGATACGCTGTTTATATCATTGAAGGCTGAGCTACTGGCTGCTCTCGAACAGCCCACTCGCGCGCTGCAGCTAACTCAACCACCCTACCAAACCATTCTGGATATAGTACCATCATCATGGCTCACAAGCAGCGGTTTCCGGAGCTGAAGACACCTAAGTTTTCCGTTGGATACGTTGAATATTCGGACTTTATTGCCATGTTCAATTTGGTCATTGACGCGGTCCCAAGAGAGTGGGGAGTATTTTTAAAAGGATTTTTACGAATTTTTGGAGAAACGATGCCAGAACATGGAGAGTTTGGAATACGCTAGTAGCTTTCAGGTACGCATTTAAAAAAAAAATATTTGTTGCCTTCCAATTCTTCCACCGACTCGTCTCTATGTATTTTTTGCCATTCAGCGGGACATAGAATATATTCATGTAAAATCTCCGAATATTTGTCACTGTTGCTGTGCCCCAAAGAAGTGAGGAAGCTTATCCTCTGTTTCAATTGCCTGAAAGAGGGGCATCGGACTCGTGCATGCAATAGTGACAAATGTCGAGTATGCGGTCATATATTTTGTTGCATTTCGAGACTCGGCAATCCACCACTCAATGCTCCCCAGATATTTCTCCTCCAAATCTAACGCTCCAATCAAATGCTATTTCTGCCCCTCAGGATACAATACAATACAATACAAGCGTGGCTCCTGGGGGATCCACCGTAAACGTTTGTATGCATTCTCGCACTTCTGACTACACAGCTATGCTTACTGCTCTCATCGCCACCACGATCACCGATTGTCAACCAAGTCTGGCAGTCAATGTAGCCGATTGGAACACTCCATCCAATATTCAGCTTGCCGATCCTGCATTTTTCAACCCTCAGCGGGTGCATCTCCTTGCAGGTGCGAGCAGTTTTTATGATCTCCTCTGCGTAGGGCAAATCAAACTCACCGATGGTCTGCCTCTTCTGCAGAAGACCCGGCTTGGGTGGATCGTATCTGGCGGTGGACAAAGGGTAGCACGCTCGGCGCTCTTGGCAATTCTCCAGAGTCGGAAGCTAACATGTATTCAAGGTTGGATAAAACTCTTCGTATTTTTTGGGAGGTCGCGACTTGTGCGGACGCCGTTTTGAATAATAAAGAAGAATTAGATTGAATAGCGCATTTCGTAGACCACTTCTCACGTTTGCTACCGGGGGAGTATTCATTTCGTCTTCCGTTAAAGGATAATACTGATCGCTTAGGGGAATCTTATACCCAGGCTTATTGACGATTCATTAGTTTGGAGCGAAAGTTGGATCATAATCCTACACTAAAGGAGCGATACTCTGCCTTTATGAGGGAGTATATTGATTTAAAGCATTTGTCTCCAGTAAACCCTGAATCTCGTAGTCTCTGGAAATATTTCTTGCCCCATCACTGTGTCCTGAAGGAGGATAGTACGACGACAAAGCTTCGTGTCGTTTTCGACGATTCGGCAGCTACATCAACTGAATGTTTTCCTAAATGATGCGATGATGGCAGGCCCTGTTATTCGGCCTGCATTGTTCAGCATACTAGTTCGGTTTCGCACATATCCAGTCCCTCTCACTTGGGACATTTGTAAAATGTACCGCTGCGTACGAGTGTCTTCACCTGACAGTTACTATCAGTGCATTCTATGGCAAAATTCTATCCAGTCCAAGGTTCAGGTCTATACATTATACACCGTCACATACGGTACTAGGGCTGCATCATTTTTTGCAGTTCGCGCAATGCACCAGCTGGCCATTGACGAGGGTGAGTCCTACCCTCTTGGCTCGGCTGCTCTGCAACAGAAGTTTTACGTGGATGATCTCATTTCTGTTGGCAGCTCTGTCGCTGAGGTCATGGAAAAATTTACCAAACCTCCGCTCTACTGTCTTGCGGTAATTTTAAACTTAGGAAATTTTGCTCTAGTCATCAGGAAATGCTTGAAGGAACCCCTGAAGATGACAGATTCTTAAGGTTTCCTGATGGATGTGACATAACCAAAACTCTTGGCTTAGCATGAGACCCTGCATCAGATCAGCTAATGTTTGCCTTGTCCGCGCTAGACACAAATTCAAAGCCCTTCAAGCGATCGGTTCTGTCTACGACTGCTCGTTTTTTACGACCGTCTTGGATCGATAAATCCTGTTGTTGTCAGGTGCAAATTCCGACAGAAAAAATTTTGATTAGGATGAAAGCCTACACTCAGCGTTGCATTCAACTTGGATGGATTTGAGAAACAATTTATACAGTATCTCTCGGATATCATTTCCTCGCGTTGTTCATTATTCTGCTACGGTCATAGAGATTCATGGCTTTTGTGACGCCAGCATAGAAGCATATGGCGCTTGCATAATTGTCGTGTCCAGGGAAGGGCAGTTGTCGAGCAATGTTTTGTGCTCAAAGTCTCGAGTGGCGCTACTAAAAGCATTATTTGTTCCTAAGTTGAACTTAAGTGGAGACCATTTGCTTGCGAAAATCATGAATAATTTGAAGGAGATTGGAATGTTTACATGTCGGTTTTACTGCAATCCAGGAGTTAACGGCAGGCATGGAATGGCGCTATGTCCCCACATCTTTAAATCCTGCTTACGTTCTCTCAAGAGGCTCGCTTCCCCACCAACTGTGGTTTCACGGCCCATTGTTTTTGGTAGGCTCCAAGGAAGAGTGGCCTGTACCTCCTGTTCCTGAAGCAGCAACTGTAGAGCTTGCTGATCTCGTCTCCCCATGCCGATCTCACGTCAGGATGCAAATTTGAAAATTCATTCTTTGGCATGCAGCGCACATTCGCCTACATGCATACATTTGTAAGTAGTCTTCAGCCTTCTGGACTCACCGTTTCTGATATTCGGCAAGGAAAGCATCTTCTAATTCGAAACGTTCAGCTGGCTAACTTATGGAGATTCAACGCAATGGTCAGGTCATGAACCCCAGTTCCAACAGTTCGCTCTCTCCGTTCATCGATCAATGTGGATTACAAGGAGTTGGAGGTCGCCTTGGCAACTCATCTCTAGGATTTGATGCTCAGAACTCGCTTACTTTGCCAAAGGGATATCCCATAACTTGTGCACTGGTAAGATATTATCACGAAAGGAACCTTTATGCTGGACCTTGCGCACTGCCTGCCAAAATTTGGTTGGAATATTGGAGGAATCAAGGCAAGATCAAAGGTAGTCAGCAAGTGTGTATGATGTTTCTGTACTAGGCCGCGCGAGGCCTCCCAATTGTGCTACATCAGTGTACCACGCTTCCGCACTGTGACGGATTGTGGGAAGCGGCCGTGAAGACAGCAAGGCAAGACCGCTCAGTTGGGCCCTCGGTGTTTGAATTCGAAGAGCCGCTCTGATCTGCCAGATCACGGCAATTGTTAACTCTAGCCCTTTGCTCTCGCTTTCAGAAATTCCTGATGACTTAGATGTCTTGACTCCTGCTCATCTGCTTTTAGACGGCTGGCAACGGGTTTGTTAACTGCAGCAGATATTCTGTAGAGTATCTGACTCTTTTGCAAAAGCGGCTGAAATGGCGGACGCCCACGCAAAACCTCTGCGTGAATCGCTTTGGCGATTTTGCGATATGACTAGATCTGCCAAGGCACCAAAGTTCGGACTGTTGCACGACTCCCACATACACAGCTGGAACAAAATCACTTGGATTCCCGCTGGACGTTCCGAGCAAAAGTCATCCTCTCTTGATGCTCCAGAAAATATCAAATGGATTCTCTCCAGAAAAATCTCTGGCCCGGTTCTAGTTGGTGATATTCGCGGCCAGACTATGGGGGAAAATCCATGCGGCATCGATTCACATTCTTTTTATCCTCGGCTTTAACCACAAATATACTTGGTACTGGGTCTACCTCACACTCGCCTCCGCACACTATTACTTTATCAACGGAAAACCTGGTTCAATTTATCCATTATCCCCCATCAGTCCATCCATCTAAATCTTTACAATTTCTTAATGGATCCCTGTTCCCCTTGATACTATCATGCATCAGAATCCCGATAGATAGCGGTTCGCCCCTAGCCCTGGACCAACTATCGCTACGGTGGGACTTGAACACATATGTATATTACTCCTTGAACTCCTCTAAATATTACAGCACCTCTGTTTCTTTGCGATATTTAACAGATGGTTTTGAAATACAAATCTGAAAAATTTGGCATTCACAACGAAAAAATGGAATTCAGTGCGAATATGTTAACAATGACTGACAAAACTAACTGATATTCTCTAGAAAATGACTAGTAGCCTAGTAGGAGGTTTTTCTATAGCATATGCTCAATTTTTAGTTAGAGATGCTATAATTCCTTCGGGAGAAGAATGCGAATAAGTAAAAAGAATTACATGTAGTTTAAAACATTTTTTATTTATTTTGCAATGGCAGATCTAAGTATATCTGCAGATAAATGCAGATCGCGCTGTTCAGGTTGCTAAAATTAAACAGAACCCAATTCTCATTAATGGAGCTGTTGCGTTTTTCCTCCAATACTGTCGACGCTTCTTTCTGTTGTTCAAGGATCGAATTTTTATATATTGTCGAATCGCTCCCACTTTCTAGAGCGCCGGTGTTCACATACGGAAATCGATATCTGAAGTAAATTTAAATGGAATCAATTTGGAAGACTATGACGAAGACAAAAAGTTCCGTACCGCTTCTAAAACAGATTAAACATTGTCTTGTACATAACATTTTACTTGAATCGCAATTTACTTACAACTATTCTCACCATTGTTGGCACATTTTTACTAAAATAAAATAGCAGTGCAAAAAATTCATTCTCATCGCATATATATATTTGTCGAACGTTACCATACATTTTTGCAACATCATTTGTTGCTCTTGAACCTCAATGGAAAAAATAATTACAATTCCCATATTTGTTGTTAAATTTTGACAAAATAAGAAGCACAAATTTTTGTTTGTTGTTGTCAACTGTTTTTTACATGGATGGTGGATGGTGGCCTGTAGGAATCGAGGTTCAACGTTTGTCAAAAAATCGCACCGTTCCCCTTAAATGTGCTGCGAAGAGGCTATAAGGTTTTGTTGTCCTGAAATTTCACAGTTAGTTCCACCATCCATTTTGGATATTCCTATACGGCACGTTTCTATGCGATATTTAGCCGATGGTTATCAAATAGTGCTCTGAAAAATTGCCAATCACAACGACGAAATGTAATGCACTGCGCAAATGGTTTTAAACATATTTTATCTGTTTAAGCAATGTTTTGCAATGGCAGATGTGAATATTTCTGCAAATTTATTAAAGTCGATCTGTTCAGGATGCCCACTTTCTTATTATTTATTTATGTAGAGCTACCCTATTGTTGTGTCTGAGTACGGAGAAAACGTTGTGTTCATGATGAGAACTAGCTTAGAACTGACTTTATTTAAGAGAGAGAAGGATTACATACATTCGGGTGTAATAGTGTTAGTGTGTGTGTGTATAAACGACAAATGGCTGATTTTGCTTATTGCTTATTTCTTATTTCTTTAATACATAACACATCTCTCCCCTTAAATGATGGTTTGTTAGTAATTTTCTTCTTCCTGTGATCCTGAGGTGAGTAGCGGCTGGTGGCTCGGCGTTCGCGAGTGCTGCTACGGATGGGGATACCTGAACGGCGTTGCTGGGGTGGCTGAAGAACCTCTTGCTGAGATACTGCCGGGTCTTCGTTGAACCCAGAAATGGATTGAGAATTCTGGATCGGATTCGATGACGGTTCTTCTTCTTGGGCTGGTGTTGTTGGAGTTGTAGGCGGACTTGAGAATTCAGGTGTCCACCAAATCTGATTGTTGTCGTCGTTGGAGCTGGAACTGCAGTCATCAGGCTCAGATCTTGGCTTTATCTGGTTTATGTGGCGCTTGATGAAACCTGTGGATGTACGAAGGATAAATAACATACGACCGATGGGCCGATCAATGATAGCTTTTATCCATTTTTCTCCCCTTGCATAGTTTTTGGCAAAAACCGTCTGGTTCGGAGAATATTTTGCGGGCTGTTTCTGCTTGCTTTCAGTTTGCTTCTCGAAGAGTTGACTTAAGATCGTGCGAACCGGACGACCATGAAGAAGTTCTGCTGGTGTTTTGCCTTCTGAATTAGGTGTGAAACGATACGAACTGAGGTACTTTGTTACGGCTGTGTTGACTTGATATCCATCCTTTATATTTTTGCTGACGGACGTTTTGAATGTTTGGACGAAACGCTCAGCAAGTCCGTTTGATGCTGGATGAAATGGTGCTGTTGTGATGTGGTTTATTCCATGTTGCTGACAAAATTGGTTGAAAGAGTCTGAAGTGAGTTGAGGCCCATTATCGCTGACTAAAGTCTTCGGATAACCCTCAATAGCAAATATGGCTGAAAGTGCGGCTATAGTGTTTCCAGTTGTTGTCGATGTCATTTGTACTACGAACGGGAACTGAGAATGTGCATCGACACAAATTAACCACATGGAGTCAAATATAGGACCGGCGAAGTCGATGTGTATCCTTTCCCAGGCGGATGTCGCTTTTGGCCAGCTCTCGAATTGCTTTACTGGGGCTGGATTTCCTATCTTGCACACGCTACAATTCTTTGCAATTGTGGCGATCTCCTCGTCGATACCTGGCCACCACACATGTTGTCGTGCCAGTTGTTTCATTCGTACTATTCCCCAATGACCCTCGTGGAGGAGATTGAGAATATTATTCCGTAGTGCTCGAGGAATAATGATTCTATTCACATCAGAATGGAGACATAGTAGGTTGTTGTTAATCGTCAGGGCAAATCTACGATTAAAATATGGCAATATCTCGAGATCATGCTGTTGTTCTGGCCAACCAGTAGATACAAATTGATAGACCTTGTGCAGAATACGGTCGCTGTTTAGCTTTTGCCTGATTATGTCGGCATTTATGGGACATGACATCTCAACGACATTGTAGCATGCCTCTTCTGTGTCAAACTTTTCATCTGAGCTGATAGGAAGACGTGAGAGTGCGTCTGCATTTCCATGAGCTGTAGTGTGGCGATATTTAATTTCAAAGTTGTAGGCCATCAAAATTATAGCCCAACGCTGAAGTCTGTTAGAAGTCATTGTTGGCAGATGCTTGCTTGGATTAAATATGGTGACCAATGGCTTATGATCAGTAATGAGAATGAACTTCCTGCCGTAAAGGAACTGATGAAATTTCTTTACCCCAAATATAATCGAAAGTGCTTCCTTTTCTATTTGGCTTGATGAACATCTAATATTTTTGATGCGAATGCTATTGGCCTTTCCTTACCATCTGCTTGAATGTGTGACAAGACTACACCAATGCCATATGAAGATTCATCGGTGGCTAGAACAAGCGGTAGATGCTCGTTGAAATGTGCTAGCTCAGTAGCATTCAGAATGTGCGTTTTTAATGCTGTGAAAGCCTGCTGCTGATCGGGGCCGAATTTGAAGACTACGTTTTTCCTCCGAAGCTGACTGAGTGGAGACGCTAACTGAGAAAAGTTAGGGATGAAATTGCAGTAGTAGTTGACTTTTCCCATGAAAGCATCCAGCTGCTGTAGATTAGTGGGAGGCTTCAATTGTCTGACAGCCTCTAGACCCGTGGTATCCGGGAGGATGCCCTTGATGCTTACTCTTCTGCCGAGATATTCAATTTCGTTTCCCAAGAAGAAACACTTCTCCCTCTTACATTTGATGCCATTCTCTTTTAGAATGCATAGAACTTGTTCGAGGCGAGCAAGGTGCTGTTCAACTGTTGGAGCTGAAATAATGATGTCGTCTAGATAATTTCCAGAACCTTCTATGCCACTCAGAAGTTGTTCTGAGTGTAGTGCTCCACCTGGGTTGGGTGCTAGTATTATGGGCGATGCCCAGTTGCAGAATTTTACTGCTTTCAAAATACCGGCATCTGTGAGACGCTTTACTTCCTCCTTAAACTGTTCCATTTGAGCAAATGGAATTTGTCTGCTTTTGTAAAATTTTGGCACGAAATTTTGATTTAAGTAGATGCTTGCCTTAAAGTTTTTTATTGTACCAATAGCCGATTCAAATACTCCCTTGTACTTGTTATAAAGATCAGTCAATTGAGAACCCTGCGCTTCACTCACATTTGAAATTTGTTGAATTTCGAAATTGAATTTTTTGAACAAATCCATTCCGAACAGAGTTTTCTACATTTGCCACGATTATGACAACATTTGCCGATTTATTGCCACACTTTGCCACAGTGTGCAGTTCACCCAGCACGGGGATTTGTTGTTGGGCAAACGCTTGCAATATACGGTCACACTTCTGCAGCTTTCGACTTTTGAGTTCCATGTATGTTTTACTATTGATAACACTACTCCACAAATTTCAACTTTTTTTCCGCTGTCTCCAAAAATGACTTTTTCTAATAGATTGGAAAATTTAAAATTTTTTAAGAATTATGGTTTTTTTTTCATGGAGTAGTTTTTTTTTTAAGAATTTTTAAAAAATCTGGTATTTTTTGTCATAGGTAGTGCTTCTATTTTTCACATAACTCTCGTTTCATACAACTGGTTGTACTGAACTTTGCAGTTAAAAAAGCTGATAAATGCAGCTATAAATCCGACTCAGACACTTTGTAGCAGAAACTTAAAGTCTGGCAGATATTAAGCTTCCAAATTGAAATTTCATCATTTTTTTCGGTATTTTAGATAGACACATTAATTACGCGTCGTTTAAGGTATCGCTTATAAAAATATAAAATCAAACGGCTAAGTTATAACCGTTTGACCAAAACGACCCAAATCTCATTTTATCTGAAAAAATACCGAAAAATACTTGAATTTATTTAAGTGTTATGATACTTAAATATTTTTATTGTTATTGCTTGTTACTATTTTTAAAATGGTTTGTCTGTCTTCTTTTGTCATTTAAGTCAGATTCTTTTATGAGAGTCCACACATAGTCGCCCAACATATTCTCATTCCAAACACCTTGATACCGTCGTTCCATAGCTTTTAATTGTTGGTGAAATCTCTCTCCGTGTTCATCACTAACATCCCCAAGGCTTGGCGGAAAAAAGTCTAAGTGGGAGTGCAGGAAATGGATTTTGAGTGACATGTTGGCTCCAATTTGTTCATAATTCTTAGGTAGGTCTTGAACGATTTTAACGTAATCATCACTCTTTCTGTTATATTTCTGTATTCTATTTCTATATATTCTGTTCTGTTTATATTTAATATTTTCAAACAATTTAGTCATTGTTTGATAGGACTCTTTCATATTAACAGCATGGGCGATGGGAATAGACGGCTTTTGATTTCCATTGTGTAGCAAAACAGCCTTTAAACTTTCTTTACTGCTGTCAACAAATAACCTCCAATCGTTTGGGTCGTAATCTTCACCGAGTTCCCTGAAGAGGCCGAAAATGTCGTGACAAACGCACATGTCATCCTTCGTCATATAAAACTGTGCGTGAACCAAGTGACGCGTCCGGAAATGAGTTATTTTGACATCTTCCTTCACTAAACGGGCATCCTTTAAAATAGATCCAAGAATCTGAGCTTTACTTTTAGGAAGTTCCAGGATCCTCACCAAATCGTTCAATTGTTCATGTGATAATGGCTTGCAAAATTTATATTCTCCTGATTGGTCATTACTTGAATCCGTTGTTCCATACGACGAAGAAGACATCTCCTCTTTTTTGCGTTTTAATGGCGATATTTCCTTCTAAGGAGGAGCAGGAAGCGTAAAGCCTTGACGAGACTCTTGCGGGTATTTATATCTCTCACCTTGGGGTAGGTTTTTTCCTTTTCCTTTTTCTTTCCTTTTTTTCCCTTTTTTTCGAATAAACAAAAGAAACATTCAGTGCTGTGATTTTTTGATTTTCTCCATAGCATTGGAGTTCCAAATCGAAATTGTTTTCTAAAAAAAAATGTGCAAGAAAAAAAGTAATGCTTAGTATTTTTTGTACACTTCATAGCTTCTGATTTAGGGTAACTTACTTTTCCTCTTTATTAAATGCTGTTAAATTCAATTTGCACGTTTTGCATATACAGCTTGGAGCCCACTCTTCGCCAATACTTTTGGGCCACATCTTATAGTTTTCCTTATAACTGTTCTTGGATACTATATATCGGTATAAAACGATTTTTTCTTCTTTGCTGGTCATATACTTTCCACATATGTAGCAAAACGAGTCTGCTCGGTAAGCACATGAAGTTGACCGACTTGGGTTGTCTATTTCAATTAGAAACAATTGGTATTTTTCGAAAACACACGATCGTATTCTGCTGGAAGTCAGAACTACACTGCGGCAGGGATACTATAGGTACAGAGTTATATATCCTTTTTTATGAATAGCTTGCAGGAGAAAGGTCAAATATCTGCGGGACCAGCACCTGTGAAGGAAAAAGGTCAACATTTGACCCTAACAGGTATTTATGTATATTTATCCTCACCAAGGCTTAGGTATAAGGAATAAGGAATGAAACTGTCCACAACACTTACACCCCAAATAAATATGACCAGGTAGGATATATATCCGATATATATCAATACCTAAGACTCGGTAAAACCAAAATTACAGGTCCTTTTTGTTTTTTGCAATCCCATTTTGGAAGTTGGACCAAAAACGTACCGGACGGTATTTTTTCAGGTAAAAGTCATTTTGGGTCGTTTTGGTCAAACGGTTATAACTTAGCCGTTTGATTTTATATTTTTATAAGCGATACCTTAAACGACGCGTAATTAATGTGTCTATCTAAAACCAAAAATCCAGCCATTCATTTATTATTTTTTTTTCGATTTTTTCTGAAGTTTCAAAGTCAAAATTGCGGGGAAAAAATACCGAAAAAAAGGATGAAATTTCAATTTGGAAGCTTTATATCTGCCAGACGTTAAGTTTCTGCTACAAAGTGTCTGAGTCGGATTTATAGCTGCATTTATCAGCATTTTTGAACTGCAAAAAAAAACATTCTTCAAAATTTTTAAACATCCAAATCTATCAGAAAAAGTCATTTTTGGAGACAGCGGAAAAGTCGTGTCGACTAGTGTAATAGATACTGTTGCGCCAGAATCCATTTGAATAGGAATAATTTCGTTGAAAAAATTGTTATTTCCTTTGAACTTCACTAGGCTTGAGACGGTGTGAAGTGTTTGAATTGACTCTGCATGTTTCTCTTTATGCGGGTATTTGTGATTATCGCTCTCTTTCATATCTTTGCACTGCTTTGACATGCAAACGATAGCTATGTGTCCCTTTCGACCACATTTATGGCAAATAGCATCGCGAAATTTACAGTTTTCACGAGCATGTGTATTTCCACAACCGGAGCAAGATTTAAGAGAGTTCTTGCCTCCTTTTGCTTCCATACCACAGCGTTTCTTTTGATGTTTCTTATGTGTGTATACAGCATTCATGTCCTGTGCTCTCTGCTACTGTTTTTGATGTTGCTTCGTATGTTTCGGAAATTGAGAGCACGTCTGTGAGGGACGGTTGAAGCTTTTGCAATGCCGCTGTGCGTATTGCTTCGAATGGCGTGTGTACAATTATTTGATCGCGTATAATTTCGTCAACATAATTGTATGTACACCCATCTGCGTTGCAAGAAAACTAACACTCACGAGCAATACCACGTAGTTTGGCTACCTATTCCTTATGAGATTGTGAGTCCCAAAT
Organism: Drosophila algonquin; assembly: GCA_035041765.1. NCBI lineage: Eukaryota > Metazoa > Arthropoda > Insecta > Diptera > Drosophilidae > Drosophila > Drosophila algonquin. Next base: position 29,482 of record JAWNKY010003428.1, read on the forward strand.
CTGACGTTTAAAAAATTCATAGCGAGCAGCAACAATGTGACGCTTCTGTTTGAAGTGCTCTGTTAATTTTTCTGTGATTTGCACGTACGACTGCTTGTCCAAATTTTCGCTACCGAACAGATTCTTGACAAGTTCAAGTTCCACGACAAAAAATATGCTTTTTTCTTCTCAACGGAGATAACGGAGTACGCGGCGAAATGCTGCGCCAATTGTTGTAAATACGTCTCCCAATTTTGTTGATCCTTATTAAAACTTGGGAACGGCGGACAAACTGTTGACTCTGCAGGTCTATTAAGTGCACTGTTTCCTGCGAGAAAGGTCTCCATGTTTGTTGTTTTTTGTTGCTGTTGAGCCAACAATTCTTTAATATTTGTTGTATCCATTGCTATTTTTATTTGATTAGACTACTGACACGAAATACTCAAAATGATGATTATGAGGCACTTTTTTCACTCGTCGCCAATATGTTGTGACGGAGTACGGAGAAAACGTTGTGTTCATGATGAGAACTAGCTTAGAACTGACTTTATTTAAGAGAGAGAAGGCATAAATACATTCGGGTGTAATAGTCTTAGAGTGTGTGTGTGTACACGACAAATGGCTGATTTTGCTTATTGCTTATTTCTTATTTCTTTAATACATAACACTTATAATGTAAAATAACAAGTTAGCTTGAATTTACGGAGCAATGGCGACTGAGGCCTTTATCTCTGGGTAATGTACATATTTACAGGAGACATAAGTATAATGCATAGAGATAAGTATAATGGGAGCGTATTTACAGTGGGTTCTTAATGAAGTACATATGTATTTAATTTGTGAATTTAATTTATTTTAATTTATTGGGTCGTAGTTTTGGGTTACTTTAGATGGAGTGGTACAGGTTTGTGATCTTTAAATAATTTAAAATAAGGGAAGTGTTGGAGGGTGTGGTATTTGAGAGGAGTTGCAGTGAGTTGTTGCTGCCGAGAATTCTTTGTCTGTGGGTGTTGTGTGCGGTGCAGGAGTCTAGTATGTGTTCTATTGATTGGTGGTTCGATGTTTTGTTTAGATTGAATTGAACTTTGGAAAGGAGGGTATTCTTAATGTATTTTTGCATGTCTTGTATGCTTATGTTTTCTTTTACAGTGATCGGTTGAATGGCTGTGTTTTTTGCCGTAGCATCGGCTAATTCGTTTCCTATTATGCCTGTGTGTCCAGGAGTTTGAATTTAGGAGATGATTTTGAAAGTATGTGACGTGCTAGGGATGTGTAATGTTCGGTGTTTTTGATGTTATTTATTGCGTCTATAGTGGAGAGGGAATCTAAGCAGATGCAATATTTCCCTTTTTATTTTTTAGAAACAGCAGAGTTTCCACGATTGCGATAATTTTAGAGGAGAATACGGAGGAATAGTGTGGTAAGAGACATGTCCCGTTGTTCTAGCAAGAGTCGTAATTCCGTTAGATTGGGATCCGTCTGTATAAATAAAGGTGAGGTGGCTTGTATGTTTTAATTATTTTAAAAATAGGTGAGTTTCTCGCTGTAGTCAGGGACTAAAAGAGGTTTGCAAGAAGTAGTACGCATCTGTTTTTGATAGAGGCCACTCGGGCTTCGTAATGGATGTGGTTTGTTGGTGTTGTTCTGAATGCTCCAAGGGCTAGTCTACATGATGTGTTTTTGGGCGAATTTTATTGGGCGGATGATGTTTTTTGGGCAAGAGCCGTAATGCATGTTTTTACATTTGGTGGTTGAAAGCTGTGCACCTGAGTAGTTACACCATATTAATATTGTTTCGAGGTCGATGTTAACGTTTTTTCTGTTTTTTATTTTGACTATAAGGTTGAAGTCGTCTGCGTATGCACTCAGACTGATATTTGGATGTTGGATGGTCATTGTGGTTAATTTATTGTGGGCTATTACAAAGAGAACTACCGAGAGTGGGGATCCCTGAGGAATGCCATTGTGAATAGGTTGAAAGGAGTAATATGTTGAGTTTATGCGGACTATTATTTTTCTGTTTGACATGATGTTTCTAACGTAATTGATTATTTTTGGGCCTGTTTTCCATTCTGCTATTTGGTCTAATATTGAGTGAATTCCTATTCTATCGAAAGCTTTTGCGAAGTCTAGTGAAAATATTGAGATATGGTTTCTTCTGGAGATAGCTCTGGCTATAAGATGATCTACAAGTAATAGACTGTCTATAGCCGTTTTGCCCTTCTTGAATCCTGTTTGATGATGTGGATGAGTTTATCGTTTGTGACAAACCACCACAGTCATTTGGCTGTGTTGTGCCTCTTAAGTTATTCGTTTTTGAGCCCCAACTTCTGTGCTAACCGTTTAAGTTGCCTGTGACAACGGTAGGCGTATTAGATGGTTCTAGCACGAAGTAAAGGTTTTTAAGAGAAATGCGGGGTTTGGATCAATGTAGGCTGATATTAATCTATATTTAAGCTTTGACGTCAATTCTGCGCATATTGCGTTTAAGTCGTATTTAAGGTAAATTTCTCGGGCTTGTATAGATTTGTATATTAGCAAAGTAACTCCTCCGTAGAAATTGGAGGTGTATTTTGTTCTTAATGTGTATTTTATGGGTATAGGTAAATGGTTAGTACATTTTATATGTGTTTCTGGGATATTATGTGGGGTGTGTGTTTTTTTATTAGTAATTGTAGTTCACTGTATTTATTCAAGTATCCGTTGATGTTCCATTGAATAATTTTTATAGACATTTAATCAAAATTGAAACGAGGGGGAACGTTGTGAACTTTGCCGCGGCTCTACTTTATACCCGGTACTCAGTCAGTATACATATGCATACATACATCCATACATATATGAGCTTACGATTTATACAATTTATCATATGTTCGCAAAAGGGACAAATTAAGTTTTGGGCTAAACATAATATTTCAAAAATTTAAGTCAAACCATTTTTGGAATATTATACATGTTTCCAATTTTTTTTGCATATGCTTTTTACATATGCTTCTACATTTCTACATGTATAACTACATATTTGAGACGTACAAGTGTTTGCGACAGAGAGAGAGGCAGGCGTTGCGTAGCCACTGAAATTTAATTTGTTCCTTCTGTCTATAATATTGATCCGACCTGATCCATATTCGGCAATCTGGTAGATATGGTGATTTCCCATGATTCTGCGTTTTTGGTTTTCAATTGTCTTAAAAATTGTGGATTCCACAGATTTTCGTCCTTTGTAAGCGCGGAAAAGGGCGTGGCAAAATTTTGAAATACACTTGTGCTGGTTTGATATCACAGGAGTTTGGATAGAAAGTTTGGTTACTCTAGCTCTTATAGTCTCTGAGATCTAAGCGCTCATTTAAACGAATGGGCAAAGCAGATGGGGTCGCCTATGAGAGAGAGCGAGAGGGAACGATGACTTTCGAAATGGTTTTCTTCATTGTGGCTATAATAATGATCCGATCTGATCCAGATTCCACACTCTGATAGAAATGGTAATTTTCTATGATTCTGCGTTTTTATTTGTCTCATATCTTAAAAATTGAGTATGCCACAGACTTTCGTCCTTTGTGAGGGCGGAAGGGGGCGAGGAGAAATTTTGAAATATGTACACTTGGAGTAGTGTGATAACAGAGGAGACAGGATTCAAAACTTGGTTGCTCTAGTTTAAATAGTCTCTGAGAAATAGGCGCTATTGAAGACGGACGGACGGACAGACAGACAGACATGGCTACATCGACTCGGCTATTGATGCTCATCAAGAATATATATACTTTATGTGGTCGGAAACGCCTCCTTCTGGGCGTTACACACAACCGTTATCCCCACAAATCTAATATACCCCTTACTCTTCGAGTAACGGGTATAAAAAGAGGTGTATTTGTTATTTTTTACTATTGAGATAAAAAACTACAGCTTTTGGAGCCCCTTTTTTTAAATTGAGTCGCTTTCACTAATGCTTGCATAGTTTGGTTTTTGTGTTTGTTTTGGGGGCTTTAAAAGAAGTACAGAGTATGGTGTTATAAATGTGTAGTTCTAGATGAGGTTGTAGGTTGGGTGTTCAGCTGTGCATTTGCGGGCATATGTGCGCTTGGGGCTTGTGTGTTGGTTGGATGTTGTTTTTCAATAGTAAAGGTCGTGACGTTGCGTCGGCCGGGGTATGCTCGCCTCGCCGGGGTTCACAGAAATCTGTTTTTTTCTGGGTGTGGTAACTATAATGAATGATCTTGGGTTCAAGAAGAAAGCGTAGGTTTAAGCAGTATAACAAATGGGTCTCTTTATTATTTTTAAGTTTCCAAAATGACGTTGGATGTGTAGTACTGGGTCTCCAGTATGGGTCCTCCCTCGGGGTCTTCCTTCTTGCTTGGTAACTCGGCCGCACGTGGCTGTTTGCTGCGTGCAGGTCGTCGTTTTTAGTCGGCTCCGGTGGGAAAGGCCGAGAGGTACTCCCGAGGTATACTCGGAGTGGACGACGGGTGCCAGGGTAGGACACACCTTGTGAGAAGAATCGTTGCAGAGGTAAAAACTCTCTGAGGAGAAGATTTGTTGCAGAGGTAAACACTCTCTGGTGAGAAGATTTGTTGCAGAGGTAAACACTCTCTGAGGAGAAGATTTGTTGCAGAGGTAAACACTCTCTGGTGAGAAGATTTATTGCAGAGGTAAACACTCTCTGAGGAGAAGATTTGTTGCAGAGGTAAGCACTCTCTGAGGAGAAGATTTGTTGCAGAGGTAAACACGTTCTGAGGATAGGAGGCTCCAGAGGTAAATACTCTCTGAGGCTTAGGAGGTTAGGGAGGGGAAATGTATTAAGCGTAGAGTGAAAAAGCATGGCAGCAATGGTTACGGACATTTGCGGACATTTGGGGGCCCGCTGGCATGCTCCACTCAGTGGGGATGTTGCCCGGTTCGTCCTCCACGTTTCCTGGCTCGCGTCGTTCCTCCGGCGGCGGTGCTGGTCCGAGGTCCAGGACGTCGTTGTCCTCGTCTTCTTCCTTGGCCTGTTGGGCCCATGTTAGATTCGTGGGTGGGGTTGGCTGTGGCACCGCTGAATGAACCCTGCTTACTCGCTTCTTTGTTGGGCATTCGTAATATTCTGGCGCCGTGTTCTGCTCTGTGATGTGCCTGGCCCACTGTCTATATATCCCGACTGGTTTTTTCTAGGGGCCACCTTCGTGCCAGAAACTCTCATCCGAGCTCCTACCGGCGGCGTGTATGCTAGTGCTTGCGTCCTTCTTCTATTGGCTTTGCCGGCCAGCATCTGCTCCTTGAAGCGTCTCGCAGTCGCCTCGAACTTCTTGTTCATATCCCTGAAAAGATAGAGAGATGGTCTCGTTATTACATCTGCTGTTCCTGTGTTTGCAGTTTTTAGCTGAGAGACATATTCTCCTATCTTTTTGTTAGTATTTTTGTCTTTGACTGTTATCATTACTGGGGATATTAGTTCGAGGATCTGACAGGGGCCGTCGTATTTCGGTTTTAGTTTTGCTGTTGTTTTATCGATTTTTTTCGATAATGGGTGTGTTCTCACTTATACCATGTCCCCTACTTTTGGTTTTCATTCTCGTTTCCTTAAATTGTAATGTCTGGTTTGTTTTGCTGCTGCTTCTTTCATATTCTGTCTTGATATTGCTTCTGCCTCTTGTCGCTCTTCCGAGTTTTCTTTTTCTATATCGTTGAAGCCTGATCCTATTGTTACTTCGTCGAATAGGTTTCCCGGTAGCCTTAATTCCCTCCCAAATAGTAAGTATGCTGGACTGAATCCAGTTGATTCCGATTGCTGCTATTCATAGCTAATGTCAGTTCTGGCAGCTGTTCGTCCCATTTGTTGTGTTTTCCTGCGGCGACCTGCGCGATCATCGTTTTTAGTGTCCTGTTAGCCCGTTCAGTTGGGTTTTCTTGTGGCGTGTATGGTGCTGTGAATCTTTATTTTATACCCCAAGTTTCCATTACTTGCTTTGTTTTTCGGCTTGTGAATTGAACTCCGTAGTCCGATATCAGCTGTTTTGTTGCGCCTCCCATTGCCAATATTTTCTCCCTGAACGCCTTTAAAAAGGAATCAGCAGTTGCCTGTCTCGCCGGTGTGACGTCCACCCATTTGGAAAATTTGTCGATAAAAACGATCATTACCGTATTGCCATGCGAAGTTCTGGGTAGTGGTCCGACAAAATCGACACATATCGAATCCCACGGTGCGTTTGCTATTTTTGTTAGCATTTTCCCTGCTGCCGCTTGTTGTGAGATTTTGTATCTCTGGCAATTATCGCAATATCGTACAAATTTGGTCACATCAATACTTAGTCCTTGCCAGAAATATCGTTGCCGTATCCGATGTTTTGTTCTCCGTATGCCTAGGTGTCCGGCCGTTGAGTTTGAATGGTTCTCTTCCAGCACCCGGATGCGTTCGTGTTTCGGTACACATAACTTCCATGATTGCTTGTCTTCGACGGTGTGGTTAGGTATGTGCCTATACAGTCTCCCATGCTTTATGACGAAGTCGGGTATTTCCTTCGGGTTTGTTTCTACTTGTTTCCACTTTCCTTGGTATCAAGCGCATTCCACTATGGTTGAAATTCTGACTTCTTCGAGTGGTAAGCGGGATAAACCGTCCGCCACTGCATTCAACTTCCCATTCCGGTACCGAATCTCAAACGTGAACGGGTGTAACCCCATCTTGCTATTCGACAAAATGGGCTTTCGATGGAATTGAGCCATCTCAGCGCTTGGTGGTCTTTGACTACTATAAACTTGTACCCCTCCAGGAACATTCTCATTTTGTGGATGCTCCAGTAGATGGCCAGGCATTCCTTTTCCTTAGCGGAGTTTCGTGTTTCTTAGCTTTTTAGCTTGCAACTTGCATATGCGATCACGTGCTCTCCGTCCGCATCTTCTTCCGTCAATACTGCTCCGATTCTACAGTCACTCGCGTCGGCTTGCAGAATGAACTGTTTACTGAAGTCCAGGCATGTCAAAACTGTCGCTTCGGTTAGGCACAGTTTGAGGTCGTTGAACGCATTTTCATGGGTCTCGTACCAGGAAAACTTTTGGTCTTTATTGACCAAGTTTTGTAGCGCCCTTGCTCGTTCGGTGAAGGCCGGTACGAATCATCGGTACCAATTTGCTAGCTCCAAGAAGCTGTGTTCTTTCTTTAGTGTCGTTGGAGCAGCTTATTCTCGTACCGCCGCAATTTAATCTGGATCCGTGTGAATTCCGTCTTCACTAACCATGTGTCCTAGATACTTCAGCTTCCTTTGGAAGAAGTGGCATTTCTTTTCAATAATCTGTAGATTCGCCCTTCTCAGCCGCTCCAAGACTTCTTGCAGCTTCCGTCGGTGTTCCTCCTTCGATCAGTCCGATCACGACTATGTCGTCTAGGTATGCGAAGGTAAACGGTTCCATATCTGGTCCTATTACTGCATCCAAGGCTCTCTAGAAAGTTGCTGGAGCTGTCGTAAGTCCGAATGGCATTACCTTCCTTGAAACAATCCTCGCCCCCAATCCTCCATCGGTACCTGCCAGTACCCTGACTTCAGGTCTAGGGTGCTAATATATTTTGCCTGCCTGAGTTGGTTTAGTATGAAGTCCATCCTGGGCATTGGGTATGCGTCTTTTTCCGTTTTCTCGTTGAGTAACCTGTAGTCCACACAGAGTCTCCATTGCTCCGTTTCTTTTTTGTTTACTAAGAGCACTGGTGCGCTGTATGGGCTTCGTGATGTTTCTATGAGGTCCTGTCTCTTTAATTCGTCTATTTCCCGATTTATTATTTCCATTTGTGCCGTGTTGCGAGGGTAATATCTCTGTTTGATGGGTCTGTTGTCTTAGATTCTGCGTGTCGTTATGTTGCTTACTTCTTCTAGTATTTCGAATTTGTTTACTTCTGACGAAATTCATTCCTCTAGTTCGTCGTCCACTGGCTCAGGCTGTGTGCTCCCTACATGTTCCTCCGTATGTACCGGGATGTCCCTCGCCGATCACTATTGATGATTTCCCGCACGTTATTGTTATACCTGTGCTTTCTAGAAAATCCATTCCTGGTTTCGGGTTGTCTGGTACCTTGGTCATTATAAGAAATGCTTGTTTGGACACTCGTCCTCCTAGTTCCACTGTGGTTTCGAATCTACTTGTTGTCCTGCGCGTGCTCCCATTCGCCAGTTTATTAATCGCCTTTCGTCTCCTTCGGTTCCTTCGGCTTTTAGCTTCCTCACCGTCTCTTCGTTGATCATGCTTCTTGAGGCCCCCAGCCTAGGAGTTCCTTGTCCCTGTATATTAGATGTCTTGTATCCCTCTTGTGTTGTTCTGGGCTTCGGAAGCTCGGCGGGTGTCTCCCGAGCCCTGAGCGTTTCCCTGCGGCTTTCTACATTATTCTTTTGTCCGGACCCCTTGTTTGTTACGGGTCCAGCAATATAAGATCGGTTTTCTATTGCATATCCTGGCTTCGTGCCCGTTCTCTCCGCACCGGTGGCATTTTTGTCCCCATTGTGGCTGATGTTCAGTTGTGATGTACTGTGGTTGTTTGATCCATTGTCGTCCGGTAACCTTTGATAGTCCCGCCTCCGTTTTTCAAATTCCTCTGCCGTGGTCATGAATTCTGTTAGTGTTTTGAATTCGCTTCTTTTCACGTAAAATTAGATGGGTAGCCGGCAGTTTTGGATGTAATCTCCAGTTTCTGCTGCTCTGTGTAAGTTCCGAATCTCTTCAATTTCCTTAGATTTTGTACATATTCCCTCACTGTATCCGTCTCCGTTTGCTTGCTGTCTGCCACCTGCTTCCCGAGTTCCTCCTGGTACCTGGGTGATATGAAGTTCTCCTTGAGTCCTTCCTTAACTTTCTCCCACGTAGTTACGGGCGCTGGCTTTGTATGCCACCAATCCAGTGCGCTTTCCTCCAATATTATTGGCATTGCGAACACTAAGTGGTCGTATTCTACTCCGTATGTCTCTGCTAGTTCCTCAATCCTGCTCAGGAACTCCAGCAGATCTCCTTTGCCCGTGTGGGTCGTGTCCCATTTTCGTATCCTCTCTATTATCGCCACTGCTTCTGGTGAACTTTTACGTATCTGCTTCGGGAATAGTGCTTTTTTCCTTCCTGATCTGTTCTCTCCTTGAGGTTCCTGCGTTGTGATCTGTATCTATGCACATTTCAGTGGCGATTGTTGCCTTGGGCTCCTTTTGGTGTGAGGCTAAGTTGCTGCTAGCTGTTCCAGTCTCTCTTCTATATTTGCCGGGAGATCTGTTCTCTCCATGAATTGTATCAATTGCTTCTTTAGGATTGCCACTTTTTCGAGTCTCTCCAAGCCGAATTCCTCGCAGTAGCCTTGCAGCTCTGTTTTCGTTGCTTGGTTAATCCACTGCTTTGCCATCTTGACCACTTTTGAGATACAATTATGCTACCAGTCCCTGCTCGGGGGCCACTGTGACGTTGCTTCGGCCGGGGTATGCTCGCCTCGCCGGGAATCGTTGTAGAGGTAAACACTCTCTGAGGAGAAGATTTGTTGCAGAGGTAAACACTCTCTGAGGAGAAGAATCCTGGCAGAGGTAAACACTCTCTAAGGAGAAGATTTGTTGCAGAGGTAAACACTCTCTGAGGAGAAGATTTGTTGCAGAGGTCCGCTGTTGGTCCGCGAATTTGGGACTAGTGCGTGCCCTGGAGCGTAACGCCTTCTGGGTCCCAGCTGATAGTGTGCCCGTTGGTTCTCGTGCTCCGGTCACACTGGCATGATCGTTAGGTAGTGTGACCGTTTACTGTCCGGTGATGGTCCTACTGGCGTTTCCTTGGCGTGTACTATGAATGTGAGTCATGGTTTTGTTCTTGAAATGTTTTTATTTGTGGCGCCGGCGCTTTAAGGTATGGCGCTGGGCGTCACAGAGTTTTGGCGTAAGATGGTTTAGTGTGTTATCCGTGGCGGTTGTGGTAGATACTGAGTGCAGTTTTGAGGTCTATATTTTCTGTGATTTTGATAGCTGCTATTTCTTCTTGTTTTAAGAATGCGGGGGGTTTGTGGTCGATGTCTGGATTGTTGCTGCAGCTTAGGCAGCTGTTTTGGTTAATGCATCTTCTCGTTTTAATATTTTGCATTTGAGCAGTTTATGCATGTTTCTATTCCTTTGCAGGAGTTGGGGGACCAAAGCGTAGTCATTTTCTGCATCGCCGGGGTAGTGGGATGTATGTCAACATTCAACAAATGATGTTGCAAAAATTGATGGTAGCGTTCGACAAATAAACAGATTCGATGAGAAAGAATTTTTTTCAATGCTAAATTATTTTGATGAAAGTATGCCAAGAAGGGTGTGGATAGTTGTAAGTAAAATGCAATTTAAGTAAATTTTTATGTACAAGACTATGTTGTATCTGTTTTAGAAGCGGTACGGAACTTTTTGTCTTCGTCATGGACTACCAAATTTATTCCTACAGTATGATTGATGCCGGAGACCTGCACTCAAACGAGTGAACCCTCCTAGGAACAGGACTCCCTTGGGACCGGAGCGGTTTATTTTTAGAAGTTTGCGGATACGGATCGCCTTTCGAGCTATGTGGATTGAAAGGGTGGCCCTCGATCGCCTCTAGCGTCAGATACCTCTGACTGAGGAAGGAGTCCATCCCCTCCATGACAGCATTTCCTTTTTGACGGTTATGGACAAGGACAAGGTTCTGATCGCCAAGACAGTGATTATTACGGATATCTTCCCGTCGGTCAACCGTAGGAAACCGTCCCAGCAACCGTCCGTGACTCTTCCCACAGCGCGCGGGTTAATCTCGGATATTTTGAAACGCAAATGGTCACGAGCAAGCTACACCAATCGGATCGTACTTTAAAGGATCGTACTTTGAAGCTCTTTCAGAGCACGACTTGAATCGGACCCGATGTGTGGCAAAAAGAGGAGAAGGAGAATCTGATTGGTCACCAGAAGCCATCGGTTCTCATATCGGTCACGAAGGGCATCCCATGCCGCCTCGAAGCAGTAGTTGGTCAGCGGGGACTTCTCAACGATGGCCTTTGGATCAGGTAGGTAGGTCAGCCTCTCCACTCTTCCGGAATGTAAGGCAGCGGACGTAATCCCCAGCGAAAACTTCTATATCGCATGGGGGAAGTCGACAGCCGCCACGGGAGTCCGGTTTAGCAGGAGGACGGACTGCTGGGCTGGCACCTTGCACCGCTCATAACCTCCATAGCATTCGCTATACAGGGCTTGGACCTCCCTTTTCGACCCTGGACCTTCGTCAACCATCGCTATTGAACATGCCTCGTATTCAGCGTCCACCTTTGCCCACATGCTCCGTAATTGGTCAAGGCGGACCAGTGAGATAGCGGGGGATGGTGTGCTGACATCAGGAGCGATAAAGGCGGCTTCTAAAGTGATCAGCCGGTCGATGGCTGCCACAAACTTCGCCCGTGCGGAGATGAAGGCAGATTGGGCCATTGTTAAAGTACGTCGAGAGCTGATGAGACTGTTTGCTGGACGAGCTGGCACCTTTAGCGTGACTGGCGAAGGAAACAGGACCGATTTTCTCTTTGCAGCGGAACTCGTACTGGGTTTGGGCGTACCTGTTGACTTAATTGGTCTAGTCACCGAGGTAGGTGTTTCTGGGGCGGAAGCACTGCGTGGTGTCCTATTACCTGCAGCGTGCAATGGCAAAAGTCCTCGCCACCAGTGGGCATTTTCAGACCTCACCCGCTGAGAACAAAGAAACGGATGCGGAAATGTCGGGCGGATGGACACGAAGAACGGACCCAACAACCTCTTGGTTTTGATGGCACTCGGCGTTATTGGATTTATTGGCAAGTCGGAGGCGCTTCGGTATATTATGGCGATCGGGCACTAATATTGGGAGTCGGTGGCAAGTGACACCCAAAAACAATATACCCACCGAATGTAGGGCAGCGTATCACTTGACAAGCCACCACCGAAAACAATACACCCTCAAAATACAGGGTAGCGCGTCACTTGGCGCTCCGTTATGCGCAAGAGCGTCACCGATAATCTGCTCTCCCAACAAAAAGAATGCGCGCAACGGTGGAAAGGCGAACGCGAAAACGAACAAAAGACCGCTATTGCTGTGTTGAGCTAATAAGCTTTTTCACTAGCTATTGCGATGTGTTGTTTAAATAAAAGTTCGGTTGGTTAAATTAATAGTATCTGTAGTTTATTGGTATATAAGTATGTAAACTGGCGAATGCGTATGTACATATGTATGGATATTTAGGGGGCTGCTTAAAACCCAATTAAAAACCTATGCAACAAATGGGTTATGATGCGATACGATCAGCTGAAGACTATATGTAGACCGACGTATTACGTGTGTACGTATATGTATGTGGGTGAACGATCGATGAGATTTAATAATGACGAAAGACGGTCTGATGGCCACGAAGATCAGCTCAAGACAGTATGAGTGCCAGGTGCAGACAATATGAGTGATAGATTCAGACAATGTAAGGGCAGGCGGGCCGAATTGCCTGTGCCCTAATGTAGCAAGCGAACGATGATCCGAGAGAGCGATAATGAAAGATCGAGAGAACGTCGAAGAAGGCGGTGATCCGAGAGAGCGATGTATAGGCTGCTGCCGTGCGGGAACTTAAGTCGAGGTACATTGGCAGTACAATATAGAAAACAATAATAGGCATTTAATTTCCTGCTGCACCACTGGCTATGACCTAATTTATGTCGACTAAATATCGGGCTGGGAAACCCAACATGCTGCTCGAATGTATGGACGTTAGTGCGGGGAGGTTTGGATATACAGACGCAAGAATATGCAGCTAATATGTACATATGTATGCGGATATGGAAAAAATAAGTGTATATTCGGATAGATGTGTTATATATATTGGAATGCGTTTGTAGATTGGTAAAATATGTTTATGTTCGGATATATATGTGCAAGAATATGCAGTTTTATGTATATATATTTCGGATATAAATATATATATACATATATGATGTGCAAGTTTTGCGGTTGGGATGTACATATATGTGCAAGAATTTGCAGTTGTGATATATATGTAGATACGTAAAAGATGTGTAGGTTCGGACAAGGCATACTAAACAAGGTAGGCTTATTGTCTCTCTGTGTTTTACTTCATAAATTTCAGTCTGTTGTGAACAGTTGTGAGCGAAGCATCTCCGCGGACGATTTTTTCGTGTTCTTTAGACTTTTTTTCGTATTTACAATGTTAAACATTTTATTATAAAAGAAATAAAATAAAAATTATTTGCAATTTATAATTTTGTCTGTTATTCTCATTATTTGCAAACGCATTACTCCTTTGATACTCTTTCTCACAACGCATTTGTGAGTCTGTCTCTCTCTCTCTCTCTCTCTCTCTCTCTTCTGTCATTTTTAATACCTTCTTATTCCTCTCTATAAGCCTACCTTGTTTAGTATGCCTTGGGTTCGGATATATATGTACATGTGTGCAAGAATGTGCAGTTATATTTATATGTACAAATGTCACGGAACTTGTAATCGGATGGAAACAAATTTACGGCACTTCACGGAGGTGTTGGATGAATCATAATTATCTTGCGATTTGTTGGAGCGATCCGCCTATGCTTTTCTGGATTGAACTTCGCCTTATTTTAGCGATTATCCGGCTCGAAGGGCCAATGTTTGTAGGGGGTGAATCCGGGAGGTATCTCAATCCCAAAATAGTCAATAAATAAAGACAACTCTATGATTTTCTTCACTATATGTTAGCTCTAGTTTATTCTCCAGTTCGAGTAGATGTATGTGGGTATATTTATGTACATACATATATCGTAGTTAGAGCGAGAGTACGTAGGAATCGAAATCGTTATAAACGGGGGTGGAAGCGAAACTGATTATGCATGCTCAAGGCAGTGGCTGCCCGAGCGCTGTGTGGATCTCAAGAGCGCCCACACAAGAGCGCGCGAGAGCGAGTCGGGCACGGAGCTCACTCCACAGTGCGCGGCAGCAGTCTGCGACTGCCCTAAGCAGTATACTTTCATTAAAAAGCATTACACAAAATTCTTCCTCATGAAATTAATTTTCCTAGAATATTGTGAAGTATGCAGCACGTCATTATTATGGCGCTATAGTACCGTGCTTATTTATTTTTTTACTTAACACTATATACAAGCGCTACAAACTTAAAATTTATTAATATGCTAGTCACTTAAAATTTATACATCGTGTTAGTCAATATTTAGATAAATCTAATCCTTATTCTTTAACATTTTACATTAGTGCGTTGATACTTCAAATTTATTTGTATAACTTTTTATAAGTATATATATTTTAGTTAAAAGTCCGCTGTTCCAATGAAGCAGCTGTGGAAAATAGGTTTGGCTTCTTAAGTTTTTTCTGAATCCTAAAAGCCGAGTACGCGATCAGCACTACTTGCACCGACAAAATCTGTTTGAATTTTTAATCTAAATTAGCCCACGCTTTGATTTGTTGTGAAAGGAATGACTTTTGATATATTGTCGAATCGTTGCACCTTCCTGGAGAGCTGAGTTCACATAAGTTAAACTATATCTGAAGTAACTTGAAATGAAATATAGTAAGACGACTATGAACCACTTAATACATACATATATCTTACCTCAAATAGACGAAGGCAAAAAAACTGTCAAGTACCAATTATTGTAATTATAGAAATCAAGTACCTCATCTGCTGGTGGCAAATGTTTGATGTGACATCCATATAGAATAAAAAATTAAGTATATGTTGATTAATCGCTTCCCAACTGCCCCTAGGCATGGTGAAATTATTAATTTCACCATGCCCCTAGGCACTGAGGAGAACCAATTGCTTCAAAGCCCTGAAGGCACGCATAAATTTTGTCTAAAGTCATAAGCTAAATTATATACCTCCGAATGGTGGCTATTTGGCCACCATTCTTGGTATACTTTTATTAAAATAATTAAGCATTACAAAAAATTCTTCCTCATTGAATTCATTTACCTGGTTTTTCATTCTGTCGAACGCCACCATCAATTTTTGGAACAACATTAGTTGCTATTGAACCACAGTCGAAAAAATTTTTGTTTATTTTTGACAAAATTCAGACCACAACTTTTATATTTGTTTTTGTCAGCTATCTATAGATAGAGAATGGTGGTCTATGGGAATCAAGGTTGCACATCTTCTAAAAATCCCACCGCTCCCCGTGAATGTTCTGTGTGGGAAAAGACTACTGCAGTCAATACCCCGTAATGGACGGTGGTAGGAGTGATTAAAGGCTTTTCCCACACAGCCCCACTACGGGGAAGGTTGGGAATTTTTGACAAACGTTGAACCTCGATTCCCACATGCCACCATACACAGCTGAAAACAACAAACAAAAAAATTTGTACCCTGCATTTTGTCAAAATTTAACAACAAATAGAGAAAATGTAATTATTTTTCGACTGTGGCAGTAACAGTCAACAAATTATGTTGCAAAAATTGATATTAGCGTTCGACAAATTAATAAGAACAAAGTATGCCAAGAAGGGTGTGGACAGTTGTAAGTAAAATGAAATCAAAGTAAATTGTTATGTACAAGACTATATTGTATCTGCTTTAGAAGCGGTACGGAACTCTTTGTCTTCGTCATGGACATCCAAATTTTTTCCATTTTAATTTACTTCAGATATGGATTTGCGTATGTAAACTCCAGAAAAATGCAGCTATACGACAACAAATCAAAATTAGAGCTTACCACAACAGATCGAAGCGTCGGCAATATTGGAGAAAAAAACGCAACAGCTCCAATAATTGGGTGCTGCCTAATTTAAATATGCAGCCTGAACAGGGCGATCTGCATTTATCTGCAGAAACATTCAGAACTGCCATTGCAAAACAAATAAAACAAATAAAAAATGTTTAAAACTACATTTAATGCTGTTTATTTATTATACATATATATTATACATTTCTAACTAAATATTGAGCGTATGCTATAGAAAAACTTCATGGCTCCTAGCTATTTGCTAGAGAATATCAGTTTCTTTGTATTTTTGTCAGTAATTGTTTACATAATTTCAGTGAATTCCATTTTTTCGTTGTGAATAACAATTTTAAAGATTTGTATTTGAAAACCATTTGCTAAGTATCGCATAGAAACCTGCGGTTTAGAAACATCAAAAATGGATGGTGGAACTAACTGAGAAATTTCGAAACGGCAAAACCTAACGGACCATCCCCGAAATGGAGTGTGGATGGTCGTATGTGGGAACAGGCTATTAGCCAATAAGGTTCTTTGAGATAAAAATGCAACTGTTCGTCAATTGGTTTAATCAGCTAAGTTAACATGCATTTAAAAAAAGTATCCGAAAAAAATATTTATAGAAATGTATTTGCATTGACTTTTTTGGTCTATTTTGGTCTCGGTTGACTTATGTCCGGATATGCCCATATGCAACTTTTTACCACAACTAAGCATTTCTAACATTCCAATGTAAAAGAAATTATATATATAGATGTGACTGTTCTAGCATCCACATGGGAAGCTCAGTTTTTTTCTAACTTGGGTTCTCAAAAATCTCCAATGTAGCAAATATTTTGTCTACCGTGTATCCTCAAAATTATATTTTGACATCTGCTGTTTTTTGTTCTTAATAATGGCAATAGTTCCAGTGATCGCCGAAATGATAAAAAAAAATTGCGAAAAATTCATTGGGATTGGTGGCTATTGTAGCAGCGGATTAGGAAGAAAATCAACGAAGAAAAAGTCAGTCAATACTAATAATTAGAAAACAAATGTTTTTTATTGTAAATATATAAAAGAATTCAACTTAAAAGTACTAATTTTATTCATTAGCTTATTTTCTTATTTCATTCTTAATGTCCATGTGCGAGCGACCAAAAAAATAGAATATGCCGCTCCGTACCCAGCGTAATGGTATACATCATTGCTTCTTAATTATACATCGTTGCCTTTCCAGTGTTAATCGGACATTTATTTTCCTGAACTGAATACTCGTTTGCTAAAGGGCTGCAGAAAAGTTCTGTCTAAAGAAATACAGGCATGGATTCTTATCGTTTCCATACGAATATCATCCCTGATTCTGTCTACAGAAAATAATGTTGATCTGAATACCTTGCTTAAGGGTAAAAGTACACAATCTTTTTGCCACCACTATATCTCATACCGCAGCGCTTGAGTAAGCAGCTGTGCGTGTATATGAATTCATTGTCGTGAAGTGCAGTGGAATCCTACCTTTATCAACGTTCCCAGGAAGACGATATTTTTTAACTTCCTCATTTCCTTCTTCAGATATATCGTTGTTTCCCACATCACTGTCTGAATTAGTATGACTTTGAATTTTAGCTAGGAGTTTACGATGCCTTTTTTAAAGGTAATTATCTGTTTTATTCTGAAGCAAAAATGAATTTGTTTATTTGCAGTAAAAGTAAAATGGGGACGAGAACTTTTTACGGATATCGATGTTAACACCGATGAAGATCCTATATTGTTCAAGGCTCAACTGTTCGCTCTTACTGGTGTTGAGCCAGAGCGTCAAAAAGTTATGTGTAAAGGTGGCATACTTAAGGATGATCAATGGAACTTGCAGTTAAAAGACGTAAGTACGGTTTTAAGTACGGTTCTTACAATTCAAAATTATTATTTTGTAGGGCGCTGTAGTGTTGTTATTGGGTAGCAAAGAAGATGTACCAGAAGTACCCACAACTCCAATTAAGTTTATTGAAGACATGAATGATGCAGAAACCGCGACTGCAGTGCGTATTTATGATATCATTATATGTCTTTACAGCTTTTTAACTAATAAATTAAATTATAGATGCGCCTACCAGCCGGTTTAACAAACCTTGGAAATACCTGCTATATGAACGCCACTATTCAGTGCTTAAAAGCAGTTCCTGAGCTTCGTAATGCGCTAAGAAATTTTACCAGTGAGGGGTCTGATACCCTATCAGCAGCTTTTTCCATTTCATCTGGAATGAAATCTGTTTTTGCTCAGATGGATAGGGGTGCAACAGTCACTCCAATTGTACTGTTGCAGGCCTTACACCGAGCATCCCCCCAATTTGCGCAGACAGGAGAAAATGGCACATACCGACAGCAAGATGCTAATGAGTGTTGGTCGGAAATTTTGAAAATGCTACAACAAAAACTTTTACCTATTCGACAAGAATCATCCAAAAATATTACTCAGAAAACGAAGCATGGGTAAGTAAAATTGAATACAAGGTATATTGTTTGATTAAATTCAAATTTAACTCATGACTTGTCTCTGTCAAAATAAAGTAGGTTAGAAACACTGTATCTTCGATGTCTACATACATTAATATGTAACGTTTTAATGATCATGTCTACCGGTGTACCGGATTACCGGATTCCAATAATTTATTATACATATGTTTTTTTAGCTGATTGTAAAAGATTTAGGTGATGCACGGCAGCATGTGTAAGGAAATTCACGAAATTTATTTCCTGGACAGACACCGATTTATCATGAATTAAGGTAAACAAATTTCGTGGCGGTCGCTCTGAGATTTTTTTTTTTTAATGTTTAAAGTTTAACTTTTTCAAGCCTAAAATGGCTTGCGCTGGTCACTTGCTGTGTTGTTGATTTTTTCTGTTGTTTTTGCTGGTTTTGTTGTTATTTTTAATAACACTACTCGACAAAATTCAAGAATTATGGTTTTTTTTTTCATGGTGTATTTTGTTATATGAAGTTTTGGTCAAACGGCTATAACTTAGCCGTTTATTTTTAAACGCCTAATGAATGTGTCTATCTAAGACCAAAAATCAAGGCATTCAAATATTTTTTTTCGACTTTTCCTGAGTTTTCAAAGTCAAAATTTCGGGGAAAAATACCGAAAAAATATATGAAATTTCAATTTGGAAGCTTAATATCTTCCAGACGTTGCAGCTACAACGTGTCTGATTTATAGCTGCATTTGTCAGCTTTTTATACCCGGTACTCGAAGAGTATTGGGGTATATTAGATTTGTGGGGATTACGGTTGTGTGTAACGCCTAGAAGGAAGCGTTTCCAACCCCATAAAGTATATATATTCTTGATCAGCATCAATGGCCGAGTCGATATAGCCATGTCTGTCTGTCCGTCTGTCCGTCTTCATTAGCGCCAATATCTCAGAGACTGTAAAAGCTGGAGCAACCAAGTTTTGTATTCAGTCTTCTCTGTTATCACACTACTCCAAGTGTATTTCAAAATTTCGCCCCGCCCTCTTCCGCCCCCACAAAGGACGAAAGTCTGTGGCATACACAATTTTGAAGATACGAGAAAACTAAAAACGCAGAATCATAGAGAATGACCATTTCTATCAGAGTGTTGAATCTGGATCAGATTGGATCATTATTATAGCTACAATGAAGAAAACCATTTCGAAAGTCACCGTTCCCTCTCGCTCTCTCTCACACGCGACCCCATCTGCTTTGCCCATTCGTATTTTTTGACGCCTAGTTCTCAGAGACTATAAGAGCTAGAGCAACCAAACTTTCTATCCAAGCTTTTGTGAAATCAAACTAGCACAAGTGTATTTCAAAATTTTGCCACGCCCCTTTCCGCCCCCACAAAGAACAAAAATTTGTGGAATCCACAATTTTTAAAATAAATGAAAACCAAAAATGCAGAATCATGGAAAATTACCATGTCTACCAGATTGCCAAATATGGATCAGGTCGGATCAATATTATGGCCAGTAGAAACAAATTAAATTTCAGTAGCTACGCAACGCCTGCCAAGCACTTATTCATTCCCTCTCTCTCTGTCATAAACTCTGGTACGTCTCAAATATGTACATGTAGAAATGAAGAAGCAGATATAAAAAGCATATGCAAACAAAATTGGAAACATGCATTATATTCCAAAAATGATTTGACTTCATTTTTTGAAATATTATTTTTTGCCAAAAATTTAATTCGTCCCTTTTGCGAACATATAATAAATTGCATAAATCGCAAGCTCATATATGTTTAGTTATATATTGACTGAGTACCGGGTATAAGGTAGAGCCGCGGCCTTTGTCGCGGCTCACAACGTTCCCCCTCGTTTTAACTGCAAAGTTCAATACATCCAATTGTAGGAAACTTAACTTAAAAAATTCTTTAAAAAAAACTACACCATGAAAAAAAAATTTGTTCAAAAATTTTTAAACATCCAAATCTTTTAGAAAAAGTTATTTGTGGCGACAGCGGAATAGTCGTGTCGACTAGTGTAACTGTTATTGTGTTAGTTGTTTTTTGTTGTTATAATCACCAATTTTAAGGAAAACTAACAATGAACAACAAAGCAATTGAAATACATATTTGTGCAGTTTGTTTTTATTAGAGTTACGAAACTAGCTGTAAAATAGCTAAATTGGGAACTAATGCTATTTGAGTCATTTAAAAAATGGCAAAACTTAGTTATAAAACGAAGTAGAACGTTGTGAGCCGCGGCCTTTGCCGCTACTTTATACCCGGTACTAAGTTTTGTTCGCAAAAGGGACAAATTAAATTTTGGTCAAAATTTAATTTTTCAAAATATTAAGTAAAATTTTTGGAATTTTTATACATGTTTCCATTTTTGTTTGCATATGCTTTTTACATCTGCTTCTACATTTGTACATGTATAATTACATATTCGAAACGTACAAGTGTTTGCGAGAGAGAGAGAGAGAATGAGTAAGCGCTTGGCAGGCGTTGCGTAGCCACTGAAATTTCATTTGTTCCTTCTGGCTATAATAGGAGGTCAACCTGATTGAGATTCGGCAGTCTGGTAGACACGGTAATTTTCCATGATTCTGCGTTTTTGGTTTTCTTTTATCTTAAAAATTGTGGTTTCCACAGATTTTCATCCTTTGTGGGGGCGGAAGGGGGCGTTTCAAAATTTTGAAATAAACTTGTGCTTGACTGATATCACAGGAGTTTGGATAGAAAGTTTGGCTGCTTTAGCTCTTATAGTCTGAGATCTAGGCGCTCATCTGGACGAACGCGAAAAGCAGACGGGGTAGCGTGTGAGAGAGAGCGAGAGGGAACGATGACTTTCGAAATGGTTTTCTACATTGTGGCTATATTAATAATCCGATCTGATTCAGATTCAACACTCTGATAGAAATGGTCATCGTCTATGCTTCCGCGTATTTTGTTTTCTCGTATCTTCAAAATTGTGTATGCCACAGACTTTCCTCCTTTGTGGGGGCAGGAAGGGGCGGCACAAAATTTTTAAATACACTGGACACAAAATTTGGTTGCTTTAGCCTTAATAGTCTCTGAGATATAGGCGCTAATGAGGACGGACGGACAGACAGACATGGCTATATCGGCTCGGCTATTGATGCTGATCAAGAATATATTTACTTTATGGGGTCGGAAACGCTTCCTTCTGGGCGTTACACACATCCGTTATCACCACAAATCTAATATACCCCTATACTCTTCGAGTACCGGGTATAACTAGAAACGACCGCCACGAAATAAAAATAAACAGCTAAGTTATAGCCGTTTGACCAAAACTTCATATAAAAAAATACACCATGAAATAAAAACCATAATTCTTTAAAAAATTGTAAAACTCCAAGTCGATCAGAAAAAGTCATTTTTGGCGACAGCGGAAAAAAAAGTTGAATTTTGTCGAGTAGTGTTATCAATAATAATAACAAAACCAGCAAAAACAACAGAAAAAATCAACAACACAGCAAGTGACCAGCGCAAGCCATTTTAGGCTTGAAAAAGTTAAACTTTAAACATTAAAAAAAAAAAAATCTCAGAGCGACCGCCACGAAATTTGTTTACCTTAATTCATGATAAATCGGTGTCTGTCCAGGAAATACATTTCGTGAATTTTGGAGAGGTAGTCCACGTACTTAACATTTACCAAACCTTTAAATCCGACATAGTTTATGCGTGTGTAAACTTACCTTTAATATATTTCTTATTATTTACTTAAAGATCATTTATTGAACAATTCTTTGGTGGCACCTTTGAAGTTAAAATGAGCACAGAAGAAGTTCCACATGAAACGGCTACTGTATCAACTGAGAATTTTTTGCAATTAAGTTGCTTCATTTCAATGGAAGTGAAGTACATGCAAAGCGGCCTTAAATCGGTAGTTAGCACCACAAATAACAAACATGAACGACTATTCATTAATGGATCTTGTATTAATTTTTAGAAAATGATGGAACCATTGGTCAAGAAATCTGAAACTTTGGGACGAGATGCACACTACATTAGAAGTGTAAGACCTTTTAATGCATAACTTAAATTTATTAACTTTTATTTAATTTACAGTATTTAATTAGCCGACTTCCAGCTTATCTTACTATCCAGTTTGTACGATTTCAATATAAAGGAAAAGAAGGCATAAATGCCAAAGTATTGAAGGATATCAAATTTCCCATTGACTTTGACGCGTTTGAGTTATGTACGCCGGAATTGCAACAAAAATTATGCCCAATGCGTTCGAAATTTAAGGAGCTGGAAGACAAAAGCATGGATCTGGGTATAGGCAAAGCATATGGGGTCAAGGAAGAGGATAAAGAAAAAAAATATGAGCAATTTTGGTTTGACGATGATTTGGGAAGTAATAATTCTGGATACTATACATTACAAGCTGTGTTGACTCATAAAGGTCGATCAAGTTCATCTGGACACTATGTGGCTTGGGTTCGTTCCAACGGCGATATTTGGTTTAAATTTGACGATGACGAAGTAACATCTGTGGCCACGGATGAAATTTTACGACTTTCAGGTGGTGGCGATTGGCATTGTGCCTATGTCCTATTATATGGACCAAAGCGTTTGGAAAAGCTCTAGATAATTATGTTACTGTCAATAAATCTGGGTTGATCAAGTAAATTTAAATTATAAAAATGCTTACGAGATTTTAACAGTCTTTTTCTTTTGCATCTTCAGTTAGGTGGGCACTGATTTAAATTTGGGAGCAGAAAACAATTAAAATTTTTTGAGGAATAAAAAACGGTCGCATTCCATGTAACTGAATTTAGCGGCAATATGCGGCTTTAGAAAGTTTGGTCAATCAGCTGCATCGATTGTCCATAAACGATGCCTTATAAATGTATCTTAGAACAAAAAGAAAGCTGACGAAATATTTTTTTAGACTTTTCCTGATTTTTTACAGTTAAAATTTCGATAAAAAATAACGCAAAAAATTATTAAGTTTGAAAACGCGGTAATTTCCACACTGTAAGCTTAAGCTCAAGGTGTTTGGGTATGATTTATAACTGCCTTTATTTCAGAATTGCACATTTAAATTACATAAGTGAAAAAAAACATTACTATAACTTAAAAATAAATAGGAACACTTTGAAAAAAATACATAGTTCCTTAAAACATTTTTAAAGTCTCGAATCTATCATAAAAGTTCGGTTTGGTTCACAACGGGAAAAAATTCAATTTTGTTGCCTAGTGCTATACACCAAAATTTGGTTGCCAAATTATAAATTGCTGCTGTGCCCTGCTGAACATTTGTAGAAGACGTAATGTCTTAATGGAGGAGGATACATTTTTAAAAATAATGTAACATACTTAAAATAAGTGCTGGTTTCTCGACTTCGGGATACGATGCCGGCTAGTCTTCGTTACGATAAAGTTTACCACCTGAAAAACTTGTCCATAAAACAATTCAGTTTTCTCGCAGGCCAGTTAAAAACCGGAAAGAACAAGAATAATAGTGTCCTGTAAGGTGCACAAATTTGCTTTTGATCGCCAAATGTGCTGCACAAACAGACAAGATTGCTTTGATTGTTGCATGAGCTGTTTATGTATTTGAAGTGATTTTAAATATTGAAATAAATTCAGCATTGCAATCGCTCGATTGCAATTCTATTACCGCTCGATGCTGAAAGAAGCTTCCGCTGGCAAAGAGGCCTTCAGTGGGTCACGCACAGTCCAGTATGGCCCTTAGTTATCCGGATATGAATCGGCACGCAGTGGGACATCAAACGCAAAACAGTGGCAAACAAAGAATTTTTAGAGCGCTTTGGCTAAACAAAATACACGGATCTAACAGAGAGTTTCCCAGAGCTTTCAAATATCAAAATTTCAAGATAATCAGAATTTTAGTTTAGGAGATAAGAGCATTAAAAGTTGAAAATTATTTCAGAAAAAATGTGTTCAATTTTTTTCACTTGCTGCTTCTTTCAGGAGGAATTAAAAGAAAACTACGTTAAGTATGATTCTGTTTTGGGTGTGTCCCTTTAGGTATATTCATTGTTATCAATACTTATTAAAAACAAGGTCTCATCTCGTTTTTTGATTATTTTTCTACTTGACTTGAACGAACTGACTTGACTTTACAAAAATTCTTCGTCAAATTTTACCGAGATATTTTTTGTACCTGATCATTGAAATTGTACTTGTACCTATGCTTACAATCCCTATTCCCAAAAAGTAGTCGTTTGGCTTCTAGATCAATTTAAGTGACCACACCTCGCACAACAAATTTTATTATTAAAACAAAGTTTAGTTTTTACATTTTTTTAAATTATATTTGATCAAAATTTAAATATAGAATTTTTTTTGTTGTGACATTGACCATTAAACGATTTTATTGATTCCAAAAATTAAAAAAAAATATTTTATATAGGCGAATATGCAGCGGAACATAGTTCAACTTTGACGATGTGTTGTAAAGCTTTTAGACATGTACCACCATGTACGTGTGCACACTATTATTCGTTCAAAAGTTATTTATTTAGCAAGCTGAAATGGCCTTCTCCTCAACACCCTTAACAACCCCCCAGGCTGCGATGTAAACAGACATAACGACGTAGCACACCCTTCTGTTGCTTCCTAAGCCTGCTTAGTCAGGAGAACATGTCTTCAAAAATCTGCCGGAACAGATGGCATCATTCCAACCCAACTTATGGCGAGAATTCCGCTTAGTCTAATCTTTAACTCGGCATGTCTATCGGAAGGGAAGATCCACCGAAACGGCCATATGCATGATCGATGATCGAAGCAACTCTGGTAGCCTGGTAGGCATAATACAATTTAATAACATCCCCCTGCCATCACGAGTGCATTGACAGATTTGGGGGTTGATTCCTGGACGGTGCCCCTTATCGATCAGAAGCTACAGTGCAGGACCGTTGAAGCATCACTGGAAGAGCAATGTTCCGACACTGACTCCTCTTAAAAAAAGATGCATGAAGATCTATGATCACTACAATTAGTGATCAATGGGTAAGAAGCTCGTATGTATATGGTTCTGTGGCACTACATATGATTCTTTTTACTTATTCGCATTCTTCTCTCGAAGGACTTATATCATCTCTAACTGAAATTGAGCATATGCTATAGAAAAACCACCTGGCTCCTTATAATTTGCCAGAGAATATCTGTTATTTATGTCAGTCATTGTTTACATATTCGCAGTGAATTTCATTTTTTCTAGGTTATTATAGCCTGTTCCCACAGACGACCACCCACCATTTATTTCGGGGATGGTCCGTAAGGTTTTGCCGTTCCGAAAATTCTCAGTTAGCTAATGTTAGTTAATGTCAGCCTCATCAGATGCATACATTTTATCTATTTGGCCACGCGCACACTGTAGCTAACAGCGAAGCTGACAGCAGGTCCGAATACTGTCGACTGAGCTAAAAGATAAATTGATAGCTATGTGTCCGTCTATTTCTACTAAACTATTATTTCGGTTTAAGAACTATTTCTACAAAATCTTTCAAATAGCAATATTTTAAGACTTTTCTAATCACTTGTTAGGATTTGTCGGATCGGATATCTATATCTATATAAAATTGGTGAAATTTTGATATCTTAATGCTTAATTTACACATCAGGAAGGAAGTAGGGGGACTGATGTCAAACAACCAGCATGCTTACACTAATGGAAACTCGGTGGAAACAGCACTACACTCGTTACTAGCTACCGTCGAGAAAGCTCTCAACAACAAAAAATATGCACTTGGAGTACTCGGAGCACTTAATAACGTGGCTACTAACGCTATAATAGATCGCCTAGAGGCAACCAACACTCACCCAGCAATCAACCTCTGGATAAAAAACCTTCTAAGTTGTAGACGGGTGCAATCAGAATAGGGCACCGCATCCATGGTCAAAGAAGCACACAGGGGCACACCACAATGTGGAGTCCTGTCGCCACTTCTGTGGAATCTGGTGGTCGACAACCTCATCAAGAGATTCGATAGGAAGGCCCCAAAAATTACAGCTTTTGCGGACGACATAAGCGTACTTATAACGGGTGTATGTTTATCGACCCTCAGCTCCATAATGGAACAAACACTCAGGGAGATATGTGAGTGGGCGTACGAAGTAGGATTCAGTATCAACACAATTTTTTTTTCGACTTTTCCTGAGTTTTCAAAGTCAAAATTTCGAGACAAAATACCGAAAAAAAATTATGAAATTTTAATTTGAAAGTTAATATCTGCCAGAAGTTAAGCTGCAGCTACAAAGTGTCTGGGTCGGATTTAAAGCTGCATTTGTTAGCTTTTCAAAACTACAAAGTTAAATACAACTAGGAAACTTAAGATATGTGAAAAATTGAAACACTACCTCTAAGAAAAAATATAAAATTTAAAAAAAAAACTAAGACTAGAAAACTACACTACTCGACAAATTTCAACTTTTTTTTCCGCTGTCTCCAAAAATGACTTTTTCTAATAGATTGGGAGATTTAAAATTTTTTTAAGAATTATGGTTTTTTTTTCATGGAGTAGTTTTTTTTTAAGAATTTTTAAAAAATCTGGTATTTTTTGTCATAGGTAGTGCTTCTATTTTTCACATAACTCTCGTTTCATACATTTGGTTGTATTGAACTTTGCAGTTAAAAAATGCTGATAAACGCAGCTATAAATCCGACTCAGACACTTTGTAGCAGAAACTTAACGTCTGGCAGATATAAAGCTTCCAAATTGAAATTTCATCCTTTTTTTCGGTATTTTTTCCCCGCAATTTTGACTTTGAAACTTCAGAAAAAATCGAAAAAAAAATAATAAATGAATGGCTGGATTTTTGGTTTTAGATAGACACATTAATTACGCGTCGTTTAAGGTATCGCTTATAAAAATATAAAATCAAACGGCTAAGTTATAACCGTTTGACCAAAACGACCCAAAATGACTTTTACCTGAAAAAATACCGTCCGGTACGTTTTTGGTCCAACTTCCAAAATGGGATTGCAAAAAAACAAAAAGGACCTGTAATTTTGGTTTTACCGAGTCTTAGGTATTGATATATATCGGATATATATCCTACCTGGTCATATTTATTTGGGGTGTAAGTGTTGTGGACAGTTTTATTCCTTATACCTAAGCCTTGGTGAGGATAAATATACATAAATACCTGTTAGGGTCAAATGTTGACCTTTTTCCTTCACAGGTGCTGGTCCCGCAGATATTTGACCTTTCTCCTTCAAGCTATTCATAAAAAAGGATATATAACTCTGTACCTATAGTATCCCTGCCGCAGTGTAGTTCTGACTTCCAGCAGAATACGATCGTGTGTTTTCGAAAAATACCAATTGTTTCTAATTGAAATGGACAACCCAAGTCGGTCAACTTCATGTGCTTACCGAGCAGACTCGTTTTGCTACATATGTATGTGGAAAGTATATGACCAGCAAAGAAGAAAAAATCGTTTTTACCGAAAAGTTCCAAGAACAGTATTAGGAAAACTATAAGATGTGGCCCAAAAGTATTGGCGAAGAGTGGGCTCCAAGCTGTATATGCAAAACGTAACAGCATTTAATAAAGAGGAAAAGTAAGTTACCCTAAATCAGAAGCTATGAAGTGTACAAAAAATACTAAGCATTACTTTTTTCTTGTACATTTTTTTTTAGAAAACAATTTCGATTTGGAACTCCAATGCTATGGAGAAATCCAAAAATCACAGCACTGAATGTTTCTTTTGTTTATTCGAAAAAAAGGGTTTGGGGTAGGTGAGAGATATAAATACCCGCAAGAGTCTCGTCAAGGCTTTACGCTTCCTGCTCCTCCTTTGAAGGAAATATCGCTATTAAAACGCAAAAAAGAGGAGATGTCTTCTTCGTCGTATGATACAACGGATTCAAGTAATGACCAATCAGGAGAATATAAATTTAGCAAGCCATTATCACAGGAACAACTGAACGATTTGGTGAGGATCCTGGAACTTCCTAAAAGTAAAGCTCAGATTCTTGGATCTATTTTAAAGGATGCCCGTTAATTGAAGGAAGATGTCAAAATAACTAATTTCCGGACGCGTCACTTGGTTCACGCACAGTTTTATATGACGAAGGATGACATCTGCGTTTGTCACGACATTTTCGGCCTCTTCAGGAAACTGGGTGAAGATTACGACCCCAAACGATTGGAGGTTATTTGTTGACAGCAGTAAAGAAAGTTTAAAGGCTGTTTTGCTACACAATGGAAATCAAAAGCCGTCTATTCCCATCGCCCATGCTGTTAATATGAAAGAGTCCTATCAAACAATGACTAAATTGTTTGAAAATATTAAATATAAAGAACACCAGTGGAAGGTCGCGTGTGACTTAAAAGTTGTAGCCATGTTAACTGAATTGCAAGGCGGTTATACAAAATACTGTTGCTTCCTGTGCCTATGGGATAGCCGAGATAGAAAAGAGCATTACACAAGAAAGAACTGGGGAAAACGGAATCATTCAAGACCTACTTAAGAACTATGAACAAATTGGAGCCAACATGTCACTCAAAATCCATTTCCTGCACTCCCACTTAGACTTTTTTCCGCCAAACCTTGGGGATGTTAGTGATGAACACGGAGAGATATTTCACCAACAATTAAAACCTATGGAACGACGGTATCAAGGTGTTTGGAATGAGAATATGTTGGGCGACTATGTGTGGACTCTCATAAAAGAATCTGACTTAAATGACAAAAGAAGACAGACAAACCATTTTAAAAATAGTAACAAGCAATAACGATAAAAATATTTAAGTATCATAACACTTAAATAAATTCAAGTATTTTTCGGTATTTTTTTCAGATAAAATGAGATTTGGGTCGTTTTGGTCAAACGGTTATAACTTCGCCGTTTGATTTTATATTTATAAGCGATACCTTAAACGACGCGTAATTAATGTGTCTATCTAAAACCAAAATCCAGGCATTCATTTATTTTTTTTTTTCGATTTTTCCTGAAGTTTCAAAGTCAAAATTGCGGGGAAAAAATACCGAAAAAAATGATGAAATTTAAATTTGGAAGCTTAATATCTGCCAGACGTTAAGTTTCTGCTACAAAGTGTCTGAGTTATAGCTGCATTTATCAGCTTTTTTTAACTGCAAAGTTCAGTACAACCAGTTGTATGAAATGTGAGTTATGTGAAAAATAGAAGCACTACCTATGACAAAAAATACCAGATTTTTAAAAAATTCTTTAAAAAAAAACTACTTCATGAAAAAAAAAAACATTCTTCAAAATTTTTAAACATCCAAATCTATCAGAAAAAGTCATTTTTGGAGACAGCGGAAAAGTCGTGTCGACTAGTGCTATCAGAAAAAGGTATTTTGGGCGATAGCGGAAATGTCGTGTTGACTAGTGTTATCTGTTATAGTTCGAGTAACGACTGCTGAGAATGATGTGCTGATTCTCCTATCATGTGCCGAAATGTCAGCGGACGTGTTAGAAGATAGGGTTAATTCACCTATACCAGATATTGAGACTGCTAGTTTTCAGTTTTCAGCTAGAGTTGCTTGGTTAGACGAGCAGTGATAAAATTAAGCTGAAATTCAGAATCAAGCAAGGCCTGGCAGGGTATAAATACACCTGAACGGCTCTTGGCAAATATTATAGCTGTGGGAAGCACAACGTATTCGATAGGCTGGGCATTCGTGGGTTCAGATGTAAATTCAAGCATTGCGCTTGAATTCCTTGTCGACGGTGCTGGATGCTGGGTTGTGGTTGCAGACTGCAGGCCTCACAACGTTCCCCCTCGTTTTACCTAAATTCATGATAAATCGGTGTCTATCCAGGAAAAAATTTTCGTGAATCTTGGAGAGGTTGTCCACGTACTTAACATTTACCGTTTCTTTTAGTTTCAATAAAAATGCGTGTGCTCTCTTTTTCTCATTCAATCGGTTTGTTTACGTTTGCAGCTGACAAAATGATGCGGATATGATGCGACTAGATGTGTTTTCTCTACGGCTAATCTGTTCAGTTAGCTTTGTTTTATTTCTGTTTATCTAATAAGTTTCGAGTAAGAATATTGTTAAATAAAAATTATTTATACAAACCAGAACGTTGACAGCCGCTGCACAGGCCGACGGTACTTAGTCAGTGCTTAAATATGTGAGCTTACAATATATGTAATTTTTTATACATATGTTCGCAAAAGGAAGAAATAGCATTTTTGCCAAAAACCCAAATTTCAAAAAATGAGTTCGAACCACCTGAGAGATTTTTATATGTTAGATGAGAGATTTTTATATATTAGATGAGAGATTTTTATATATTAGATGTTATCTGTTTCCAGTTTTGTTTACATTATTTTCTTAAATCGGTCTTGTACATTTCTATACCTATATGTATATATACGTATATCTACGTCTCGTGGAAGAGTGTGCGAGACAGAGAGAGGGAAAGAGTACGCGCTTGGAAGGCGTTGCACAACCACTGTAATTTAATTTGTTCCTTCTGGCTGAAGCAATGATCCGACCTGACCCAGATCTGGCAATCTGATAGATATGGTCGTTCTCCATTATTCTGCACTTTAGATTTCTCGTATCTTTTAAATTATGCCTGCCACTGGTTTTAGTCATCCCCTATGATTATCCGTTTTTAGTTTTCTTGAATCTTAAAAATTGTGGATTCCACAGATTTTCGTTCTTTGTGGGGGCGAAAGGGGGCGTCTGAAAATTTTGAAATTCACTTGTATTGAAGTGATATCAAAGAAGCTTGGATAGAAAGTTTGGTTGCTCTAGCTCTTATACTCTCTGAAATGTTGGCGCTCATTTGGACGAAAAGGCAAAGCAGACGGGGTCGCGTGAGAGAGAGAGCGAGAGGAAACGATGCCTTTCAAAATGGTTTTCTACATTGTGGCTATATTAATAATCCGATCTGATCCGGATTCAACGCTCTGATAGAAATGGTCATCTCTTATGATTCTGCGTTTTCAGTTTTCTCGAATCTTCAAAATTGTGTTTGCCACAGAATTTCTTCCTTTATGTGGGTGGAGGCGCGGTGCAGAATTTTGAAATACACGTAGTAGTGTGGATAGCACAGGAGACTGGATACAAAACTTGGTTACTCTAGCTTTTATCATCTCTGAGCTTAGGCTCTAATGAAGACGGACGGACGGACAGACAGACATGGCTATACCGACTCAGCTATTGACGCTGATACTTAATGGAGTCCGGTCACACATCCACTATAACGACAAATCTAATGTACCCATATACTCTTCGAGTACCGGGTATAACGACATGTGCTAGAGGAATGGAACAAAATAAGCCCGGAAACCACTTGGTCTCCTCCATAAATAGTAGGCTAATGGTAAAGGTTAAGGGATTACATACAAAGTATTAATATTAATATTTAACCTTTTATTTGCCAAATTTTGATTGATATATTAATATTGATGGCCACATATTATAAGCTACGATTTCTGTTTAAGATATATTTAAAGTTTATTTATAAAACGAAGCAATATTTTAGCAAAAAATAAAGTGATATAATATAGAACAAATCGGCGTTTAGATAGATTTATATAGATATATATAATTTTATACTAGAATAAATCAAATCGTTTCCCGCGTCGTGTTGTTTGTGTGCACAAAACCAACAAGTCAAGCTTGTTTAATCATTCGTGATGGTCGTGAAATACCCTTCTACTCTTTTTCGTTCTTCGTTTCTGCTACCGCCGAAAGATGCCCAGCGATTGCACGGACTGCAAAAGAAAAGTAGCAGAAAATGCAGAGCCTGAGGTATTTGTGCTTATAACACTACTCGACAAAATTCAACTTATTTTTTCCGCTGTCGCCAAAATGACTTTTTCTGATAGATTTGGAGAATTCAATTTTTTTTGAAGGAATTATGGTTTTTTTTCCAGGTTTAGGTTTTTTTTAAAGAATTTTTCAAAACTTTGGTATTTTTCTTCAGAGATAGTGCTTCTATTTTTCACATAACTTAAGTTTCCTATAACTAGTTGTATTTAACTTTTTATTGAAAAGATGACAAATGCAGCTAGAAATCCGACCCAGACACTTTGTAGCTGCAACTTAACTTCTGGAAGATATTAAGCTTTCAAATTTAAAGTTAATAATATTTTTCGGTATTGTTTCCCGAAATTTTAACTTTGAAAACTCAGGAAAAGTAGAAAAAAAAAATATTTTATATCTAACATTTTTAGTTTTAGATAGGCACATTAATTAGGCGTCGTTTAAGGTATCGGTTGCAGCTACAAAATGTCTGGGTCGGAATTAAAGCTTAAGTTATGTGAAAAATAGAAGCACTACCTCTGAAAAAAAAACACATTTTTCAAAAATTCTTTAAAAAAATCTAAACCTGGAAAAAACAAAATTCTTTTAAATTTTAAAACATCAGTTTGGGCGACAGCGGAAAAGTCGTGACGACTATTGTAATTGAAAGCTTGAGTTCGACACATATAATTTTTTCTTGAATTTGTCTTGTGCTGGAAAAATTCTTGGCACAAACGTATGATATAGTAGAGTTTGAATTGCATTCATCTAAATTAACATTTATTTCACATATATAACACCAAAAAATATAAATATATATATAATAATAATATATAAAAAAATATATGGCTGGTGGGGGTGACTTTAACCGCTTTGGGTACAGCTTAGCCCGCCGATCGTAGTCGTAGCGCGAGACCTCGTGAGGTGGTGTCGACGGTTGGGTCCCTTCCTTCGAGGTCCGATTCTTCTGGCGCATTGGCTGGGACTGGGAAAGCTGCTGGCATGTCTTCCGCAGACGCGCCAACTTCTCACGTAGGGCTTGGTTTTCGGCCTGCAACTCGTCGAGATCCTCTGGGCGCAGTGCTGGCCATTGGTTGTTGGCGGCCGTGGTTCGGTCTTCAGCCGCGTGGAGGTGCTGTAGTCCTTCGCGGGACGTGGATGGGCCTTCCAGTCCGTCGGGTCGCTCAGAGGGACCGATGATGTTGCCCAGTAGTGGTTCAGCTGTTTGCGTGTAGGGCTTGGGTTCCGGTGTGGTGGTGGTGCGGCGACCTGGTGTTGGCATGGAACGCACGGCACGCTTCAGCGAACGCGTCGTGTGGTCCTGTGGTCCCGTTTGTTGGCTTGACCTGCATGAGTTCTATGGCGTTACTTGATCTGGTCGAGATCTGATGCGAGGGGGATCCTGCTGTGGTGATGCGTTGTTCCTCGTGGGGCTTCTCTGTCGGTGACGTGCTCATAGGGTGTCCTATCTGACCACCTTGTGCCTCTAGAGACTGGGTGTCGTTTGACCGAGCGTGGTTCCTGCCGACGTTGCTAAGGAAAGAAACCTTTGGAGATTAGATCCTGCCTAGCTTAATGCTATGTTGCACTTGGCCTTACCTATAGGTGCGACTTACAATTTTTTAGGGCTATAGTTATATGTGTTGGCGTAGCATGACTAGTGTTTCCATCGTGGGTCTCCATTCGATACGTTGTAGCTGCAACTTAACGTCTGGAAGATATTAAGCTTCCAAATTGAAATTTCATAAATTTTTCGGTATTTTTCCCCGAAATTTTGATTTTGAAAACTCAGGAAAAGTCGAAAAAAAAATAATTGAATGCCTTGATTTTTGGTTTCAGATAGACACATTAATTAGGCGTCGTTTAAGGTATCGCTTATAAAAATATAAAAATAAACGGCTAAGTTATAGCCGTTTGACCAAAACTTAATACAAAAAAATACACCATGAAAAAAAAAACCATAATTCTTTAAAAAATTGTAAAACTCCAAATCGATCAGAAAAAGTCATTTTTGGCGACAGCGGAAAAAAAAGTTGAATTTTGTCGAGTAGTGTTATCAATAATAATAACAAAACCAGCAAAAACAACACAAAAAATCAACAACACAGCAAGTGACCAGCGCAAGCCATTTTAGGCTTGAAAAAGTTAAACTTTAAACATTAAAAAAAAAAAAATCTCAAAGCGACCGCCACGAAATTTGTTTACCTTAATTCATGATAAATCGGTGTCTGTCCAGGAAATAAATTTCGTGAATTTTGGAGAGGTAGTCCACGTACTTAACATTTACCAAACCTTTATATCCGACATAGTTTATGCGTGTGTAAACTTACCTTTAATATATTTTTTATTATTTACTTAAAGATCATTTATTGAACAATTCTTTGGTGGCACCTTTGAAGTTAAAATGAGCACAGAAGAAGTTCCACATGAAACGGCTACTGTATCAACTGAGAATTTTTTGCAATTAAGTTGCTTCATTTCAATGGAAGTGAAGTACATGCAAAGCGGCCTTAAATCGGTAGTTAGCACCACAAATAACAAACATGAACGACTATTCATTAATGGATCTTGTATTAATTTTTAGAAAATGATGGAACCATTGGTCAAGAAATCTGAAACTTTGGGACGAGATGCACACTACATTAGAACTGTAAGACCTTTTAATGCATAACTTAAATTTATTAACTTTTATTTAATTTGCAGTATTTAATTAGCCGACTTCCAGTTTATCTTACTATCCAGTTTGTACTATTTCAATATAAAGGAAAAGAAGGCATAAATGCTAAAGTATTGAAGGATATCAAATTTCCCATTGACTTTGACGCGTTCGAGTTATGTACACCGGAATTGCAACAAAAATTATGCCCAATGCGTTCGAAATTTAAGGAGCTGGAAGACAAAAGCATGGATCTGGGTATAGGCAAAGCATATGGGGTCAAGGAAGAGGATAAAGAAAAAAAATATGAGCAATTTTGGTTTGACGATGATTTGGGAAGTAATAATTCTGGATACTATACATTACAAGCTGTGTTGACTCATAAAGGTCGATCAAGTTCATCTGGACACTATGTGGCTTGGGTTCGTTCCAACGGCGATATTTGGTTTAAATTTGACGATGACGAAGTAACATCTGTGGCCACGGATGAAATTTTACGACTTTCAGGTGGTGGCGATTGGCATTGTGCCTATGTCCTATTATATGGACCAAAGCGTTTGGAAAAGCTCTAGATAATTGTGTTACTGTCAATAAATCTGGGTTGATCAAGTAAATTTAAATAATAAAAATACTTACGAGATTTTAACAGTCCACGTCGCGTCGTTAAAGGTTGTATGCCCTTCTTTGATCTTGTGATGCGCGTTGGGTGGCGCACCACTTGGAAGATGTCTCATAGTCTCGTGGTCTTATCGGGGGGTGTTTCTATGTCTTTATCTAGTCCTGGGGTTGTCTCTTCGTATAGAGCTCCGGGTAACCGAGACTCACGTCCGAGTACGATGAAAGTCCGGCTGAGCCCCGTCGTGGCGGAAGCGCTGCTGTTGATTGAAAATCTGAGTTCGGGAAGTAGATCGTCCCAAATCCGCTGATGTTCATCGATGTATTGGGCAACCATCATCCTGAATGTCCGGTTAGCGCGCTCCATTGGATTTTGCTGTGAGAAATAGGGAGCCGTGTGTTCCAGTTCTATCCCAACCAGCTTGCAGAAGTTTCGATACGAGGGGCTTGTGAATTGGGTCCCATTGTCGCAAACAAGCTTCCTGGGGATACCAAATCGAGCCAAAATCCTTTCTCGGAACGCCTTTTCCAGCAGCGCGGTGGTGGTTTTGCGCAGGGGGATCAACTTTACCCATTTGCTAAAGGCGTCGAAGAAGACCAATAGCATAGTATTCCCGTGCTTGAATCGTGGCAAAGGGCCTACGAAGTCGGCGGAAAGGATGTCAAGTGGTCCTTGGGCCTGACGTGTCTGCATTTGTCCAGCTGGACGTTGACGCATCGTTGGACGTATCGGGCGATATCTCGGTAGAGTCCAGTCCTGTAATACCGCTGGATAATCCGTGTGGTCGCCTTTCTGATTACCAGGTGACCCGCTGTTGGGTGATCATGGCATTCCTCTAGTACTCGTTGTCGGTGATCCGTGGCCACTCACTATTTTAACTGGTTGAGGTCCTCCTCGACTGGTCTGTTGCTGGTCTGCTTGTAGATCTGCCCATTTTCTACGATGAAGTTCGAGAGTTTCTCTGGTTGTTCCTGGATCCGTTTGTATAGCCGACGAAGCCAGGGACATGTGTTTTCTTTTTCTTCGGCACGTTGTTATGAGTCCACTGCCTGTCGTGAGAGGGTGTCGGCTACGACAGCAAGCGATGCGTCCGATGGGATTATCTATGGAGTTCAGCCATAGGTAAGTGCGAGGTGATCCGTAATCACATTAAAATGGTAGCCCTCCAAGAAACACCGAAGCTTTCGAATGGCCCAGACTATGTCCAGACACTCCTTCTCGGTGGCGTAGTAGTTTTCTTCGGCCTTGAGTGACCGTCGGCTGGCGCAGGCAATGACTCGTTCCTCTCCTGCTATCTGTTGTGGCGTCTGTCTGCAGAACGAACCTCTCGTTGAAATCCGGGCATGCTAGCACTGGTGCTTGAGTCAGTTTTTCCTTCCGATAAATTTCTCACAGTCGGTGTAAATGCCTTGTTCACTGATTACGTGTCCGAGGTATACCAGGCTCTTTCTGAAGAAACTGCAATTGTTCCTGTTCAGCCTAAGATTGGCCTCCCTTAACCTACGGAAGACCTCTCTCAAGTTATTGGTGTGCTACTCAGGCTTGCTCCAATGACAATGATGTCGTCGAAATATGCAAATGCGTATGGATCCATGTTGAGTCCGATGACGCTTTTCATGGCCCGTTGAAAGGTCGCTGGTGCTGAGTGGAGGTCAAATGGCATGACCTTCCAGTGGAAGAGGCCTCTGCCCGGATCGGTGAATGCGGTGGCTTCTCTACTGCTCTCGGCTACCGGGATTTGCCAGTATCCGCTCTTCAGATCTAACGTTGAAATGTAACATCCATTTCGGAGCCTCTCTAGGATGTGGCTGATGGGTGGTAGTGTGCATGCATCGGGCACGGATAGAGCATTTAGCAGCCGATAGTCCACTCACCTACGCATCTCTCCAGTCTTCTTTCCCACCTTCTTGCCTGGTCTCTGTGGTCGCTTTAGACGCTAGTTGAGTCCCTTCGGGGCTTGGTGTTTGGCTTTCCGTTTCGTGCCTTAGGTGGATTCCTTGGTCGACAAGGCGTGTGTGCTTGTCGACTCCAAGGTGTCCGTGTTGTTCTGCTGATCCGCAGGAGACCCCTTGGTCAACGTGGCGTGTGTGCTCGTCGACACCAAGGTTCCATATCTGTGTCGTGGCTGTGTGTGATACCCCTTGGTCGACAAGGCGTGTGTGCTTGTCGACGCCAAGGTGTCCATGTTTTGTTGGTGCGTTTGGATCGGGCTACGGACCGAAGGGATGGTTGGTTCGATCAGAGCCGCAGGGTTACCGGTCGTACTCCCGTGTGTGTCATGATGCTGGGATATCTAGCGTCGTCTTGTTTTCTTGGGATTCTGTCGAGGATCGGGCATTGGGATAGGCACGAGACTACTTGTCGTGTCGATGGGAGCGGCAAACGTTACTGTCCGTGGCTGCGACGATGCGACTGTCGTTGGTGAAAGAGCAGGAGGGTTCTGACGCAACTTTAGTTGTAGGCACGCCCTTCCCTAGTGGATCCTCGCTCGGATACCAACAAGGAAGTAGAGACCCAGAATGACGTCGTCCAAAACTGTTGACAAAATTAGCAGCGATACGTGGGTCTCCTGTTGGTCGAGGCGCTTGCCCTTGCCGTTATCTTCTGGGTTACTTCTAGGCTAGGCTGATCCTGGTCCTCAGCTCTCGTGACTCTCAGTTTTTGCCTGTTCTTCGGCCCCCTTTTGGCTGACGTAAGACCAGGTTGCTCCAGTGTCGAGAGTCACCGAGAAGGCTCTCGCATTGATGGTCACCACGGCTACAATCTTTCCTGTGCCCGTATTTAATGGTTGAGGAATTCCGGGTCCTGGGTGCGTGTCTCCGTCCGTGTTCCTGCTGGGCGGAGACCCGATCCTTTTCCCGACTCAGTCTTCTGGCAGCAGTAGATGGTCCTGATGTTTCGGACACAATCCCAACAGAAGAGCTGCTGTCGATTGGTGTATGCTTGACTGAAGTGTCCTACCTCTCCGCAGTGTCAACATGCTCACCGCACCCGACTGGCCGCTCCTCCTCCTGAGTTTTCACTCGCGTAACTCCATTTGATGTCCCGCCGGTCTCGTTTGTGGTGGCTCGAGATGCTATGGTTCTGTTGCCGGAGTACGATGCGCGGGCTTGTACGAGGGAAATCGCGGCTCAGGTATGGCCCCTTGAGCCTGTCCCGAAAGGGTAGGAAGTGGGCGAACCGGGTGAGCCGTGTTGTCCCTGGGTCCGGTGATGAATCCTCGGCTCGTACTGGGCAGATCTGTTATGAGCAACCGTTAGACTCCTTGATGCGGATAATTATCTTCTGTGGCCGGTGTATTAGCCTCGGGATCCTGGGCGGTGATGTTCAGTTCTGTAACTGTTAGTAGGAGTTTCTGCTCGTCCATGTCTTCCTTCACCGCCGCGTCCAATATTAGTGAAAATCCGGCCGCTCATCTCCTCTACGGTACCGGTTTCTCCGAGTCCGAACTCCTTGGCCAAGCTCTGCAGTTCGTCCTTCCTACGGGAGTTCAACCAATGGGTGTCCATCATGTTGTGTGTTTGGTGCGTTCACGGGGTATGGCACTGAAGGATTGCTGAAACTTTTCGGTGGTACGTGGCACGTGATATGACAGGACACCCGGCGCGGCACTAGGGTCAGGGATCTTTCGAAAGGATATGCAGTGGCTGGACACGTGGCGCGGCACTGGATTCTGGGATCCTTAAAATGTGTTTTCGGTGCAGGTGTACGTGGTGCGATACTATGGTCAGGCGATGGCGTGGTACTCTAGTGGCCTACTGTACCCGCGTGATCGCGTGGGCGGCAGTTCTGACATTAGAGTTAGAACTTGCTGTTAGGGGAGGG
This sequence comes from Drosophila algonquin, assembly GCA_035041765.1. Lineage (NCBI taxonomy): Eukaryota > Metazoa > Arthropoda > Insecta > Diptera > Drosophilidae > Drosophila > Drosophila algonquin. Next base: position 68,395 of record JAWNKY010003428.1, read on the forward strand.
GAAAAACAGCCTCAGCTGTTGTTGAGCCATAGTTGAAGATTTCTGCACTTCTGCTGCTTTGCTATGCCCAGTGCTGCTGATGGCTGCCCACGCTTGATTTGGTGGTACAGCCTCGTGGCCGGGCTACTTGGCCGCGGGGATGTGCTAGTATTTTCCTGCTCTTCTTACTGTACTTCTCGGGGGATTTCGGTACTCTGCTTACTGTACTTTTCGGCGTATGATATGACCGGGGTCCCGCAAGGCGCTGAGGGCGTTTTCAGCAGTGGGCTTAGAACCTGGGGGCTGGGGGGTCAGATGCTTAGCTTTGCGGGGTGCTGGTTGCCTGCCACTCGGGTGATTCATTTATTTTTCAAACTTTCCCGCACTAACTTTCTTTCGATCCACTCTCAAGGTCTTTGCTCCAGCGCCATTTGTAAGGAAGTTCCTGTCTCAAGCCGGGGTACAGCCTCTCAGTCTGTCTAAGGCTTGGTCCTTATACAGAACAATTTTTATTTGGGGGACCACAGAGGGGGATCGGACGGACGCGTGCGGGGATCGAGACTCGACCCGATCGGGTTAAAGCGTGCTTGAACTGGCCCCGTGGTGGAAGTGGTGAGTGGTGCGACAGGTGCGGTACAGAGTGCGTGGTGTAGGAGCCCGTCGGACGTAGGCGAGGGGCGTGGGCCAGATAACGAGGGACGTGTAGGGGATGGCGTGGGTACTGAGCTACCCCTGCGTGCGAGCGGTTCTTGGTGCACACGTGGTGCACTAATGCACCACTCGAGTGCGAGTGCGGCGCAGGAGTACACCTGGGCCTGGACGTTGGCTAGGGGGCGTGTTGAGAATGGCGTGGGCGGTGAGCTGTACCGGGAGAGAGGGAAGGTGAAGTTAGAGGGCATTCGACGGGAAGGAGGGAAACATCGGTTTTGTAAATCGCGTGGCGTCCGCGTAAACGTTCGCTAACTGGTATGCCCCAAGGAAGAGGAATATACTACGGGGCGGCATTACTACGGGAGAGGGGAATCGTTAGTGGAAGCCGTGGCATCCAGAGGGAATATGAGGTCAGTATAACACTACGGGGTGGGGTGTTAAAATCGAGGGCTTTGCGGGTGGATGGTGATATGGTTTCTGCTGTATATTCTGAATCCCTGTCGCACCTTTCTATCTCTTTGCCGTTCTCGGCTGCCGGACTCTGCCCTCTCTTGTGTCGGCCTCTGTGCGTGGGAGGGGGCGCTCTCTTCCGCTTAACTTTGCGTTGATGCCAGTCTCTGCTACTGATTTCTGCTCTCTCTGGGGTTTTCCGTTATTCGCTGGAGGGTGCCCTCTCGCTTATGACCGCGGTGATGGCGGTCTCTGCTGCCGTGATGCCTGATAATGATACCTGACAGTGATGGTCATACTGGTTCCCGTAAACCGCCCCAGCGATACGAATAAGGTTTTTATACCCGGTACTCGAAGAGTATAGGGGTATATTAGATTTGTGGGGATAACGGTTGTGTGTAACGCACAGAAGGAAGCGTTTCCGACCCCATAAAGTATATATATTCTTGATCAGCATCAATAGCCGAGTCGATATAGCCATGTCTGTCTGTCCGTCCGTCCGTCCGTCGGTCTGTCCGTCTGTCCGTCCGTCTTCATTTGCGCCTATATCTCAGAGACTATTAAAGCTAGAGCAACCAAGTTTTGTATCCAGTCTCCTGTGTGATCACACTACTCCAAATGTAATTCAAAATTTCGCCCCGCCCCTTTCCGCCCGCACAAAGGACGAAAGTATGTGGCGTACACAATGTTGAAGATACGAGAAAACTAAAAACGCAGAGTCATAGAGAATGCCCATTTCTATCAGAGTGTTGAATCTGGATCAGATCGGATCATTATTATAGCAACAATGAAGAAAACCATTTCGAAAGTCATCATTCCCTCTCGCTCTCTCTCACACGCGACCCCATCTGCTTTGCTTATTCGTATAAATGAGCGCCTAGTTCTCAGAGACTATAAAAGCTAGAGCAACCAAACTTTCTATCCAAGCTCCTGTGATACCGAACCAGCACAAGTTTGTTTTAAAATTTTGCCACGCCCCCTTCCGCCCCCACAAAAGACGAAAATCTGTGGAATCCACAATTTTTAAGATAAATGAAAACCAAAAACGCAGAATCATGAAAAATTACCATATCTACCAGATTACCGAACCTGGATCAGATCGGATCAATATTATGGCCAGAAGAAACAAATTAAATTTCAGTGGCTACGCAACGCCTGCCAAGCGCTGACTCATGCCCCTCCCTCTCTCTCCTAAACACTTGTACGTCTCAAATATGTAGTTATACATATCATGTAGAAATGTAGGCGCAGATATACAAAGCATATGTAAACAAAAATGGAAACATGTATAAAAATTCAAAAAAATTCATTTTTTTAATTTAAATATTATTTTCGTCCCTTGTGAGAACATATAATAAATTTCATAAATCGTAGGCTCATATATGTATGTGTATATATACTGACTGAGTACCGGGTATAAGGTAGAGCCGCGGCCTTTGCCGCGGCTCACAACGTTCCCTCTCGTTTTGTTTTAGGATCTTACCGTCTCAGCTGCTGATTTCTGATTTTGATAACAAAAGTCCATTACGAAGTTGGTGGCTCCAGCCTGGTTCATGTGTTCTGGTAGCCCGAAATGTGTCTTTGTGGCATGTCTGTTGTGAGGGGCTCTGTCCCTTTACAAGTAATACATATACATTTTACTTCAATCACTGTCGTTGTTTTTGAGTGTTACTTACCAAGTGTTTTTTGAGGGTATATTGTTTTCGACTTTCACTTGCTCCAATTTTAAGGCAAAGATAGTGCCGTTTGGGGGCTTTGATGTTAGAAGCGATACAAAGCCGACAAAATCAGCCTCTGGTACCCTAACTTTCTCGACTTCAAAAGTTGGCATAAGCATAATTTAGTTGTAAACGAAAGTATACCAGTGATCGATAAATTTGAGCATTTGATTGATAATAAAGGTGTTCCAAGTCATCGAAGCCAATTTTAACGGACATGGGAAGTGTTTTCTCTATAGCACACTCTTTCTACTACGGGTTGCCGGCCTGGCTCAGGCAAAATGGGATGGGGGTGGTGCTGCCTTAACGAACTCCTTTACGATAACAAAATCTTAGACAGATTTAAGGACACAGGGATCGGGATGACTTAAGGTCGAAAGTGGAGAACCAAGCTGTAAATGTTCTCCCTCTTAGCCCACCCTTCCTGAAGAATACCATAAGAAACAACCATTATGATTCTACCCAAAACATACTGCTGCCGCGCTTTGTACCCCAGGAGCCCCAAATAAAGAATATTAGTTCATTGTAAAGAGTTCTAGTTCGGGCTGCTGCCAATCCGAGTACGAAGAATAATTGTGAACAAGTAGACGAAAGAAGGCCGCTGCCGTGCGTAAGCAAATGCGGTAATAAATAATTTTAAAAGTGGGCATTGCTAATAGCTAGCGTCAAGATATGCATTAACTTTAGGCAGCACCACTTGCTATAATTAATGATATTTATGCTGCTTCACCCAACAGATATCCTAACTATTCTTATTCATTATTAAAGAATTTAATTAATAATTTAATTATTTAATTATTCGTGCCGTTATCCGATAGTAGTAATACCTATCTTATTTATTCAAAAATAATAATTAAAAGAATAATTAAAGGCCGCTGTTTTATAGCCTTTTTACACAACAGTGAGTTACCACATTTATCGATAGGTAACTCAATAACTCAGAATTTGGATTTACACTATGCTAAAGTTGAGTTATTGAGTTATTGAGTTTCGGCTTGCTGGCACGTGCTTGTCAACGAAAATTTTGTGTTTTTAATTTTTATTAGTATGAATACCAAAGAATCAATGATGCTCTATGCGGCAGAGCAATATAAAATAACGAAGCTGCAATGTATGCAGTTGGCGACGATGTCTGCAGAAACTGCGGAGTATTTAGATGAAAATTGTTAGAAACGCATTTGGGCCCTGGTAAGGAATTGGCATTTCAATTTCTAGTGCTTCTATTTTATATTAAATAATGTATCCCTAATTATTATAGCCGCGATATGGATCTTTTTGGGAGGAGGATGTTGCAAGGAACTCCGATGACTTTTTTAAGGAGAATTTCCGAATGGAAAGGAGTGCGTTCAACATTCTCGTTGGACTGTTGCCGAATCTGAGGAGGAAAGACACTACTTTTCGATTGACAATCCCGTTGGAGAAGAGGATAGCCATAGCCCTTTATTGCCTTGGGTCCTCGGCAGAATATCGTACGGTGGGGAGTCTGTTTGGTGTGTCTACGGCCATTGTCTGCCGCATTTTACTGGAGTTTTGTCGCGAGGTAGTGGCGCAACTATGCTAATGTTATATGTTAATTTTCTCCGTTTTTGATTTTTACCTATCCTTAACTTGTGGATGCCAAAGATTTTCGACTTTTGTGGGGACTGAAATCTACGTTTTTCAGTGCAATATTGTGTCATGTGTAATTTATTATATTTTCGCAAATGGGACGAATTAAATTTTGGCCAAATACGAAATAAAACGAGAAGGAACGTTGTGAGCCGCTGCAAAGCCCGCGGCTCTACTTTATACCCGGTACTCAGTCAGTATATATGTACATGCATTTAGGAGCTTACGATTTATGAAATTTATTACATGTTCGCAAAAGGGGCGAATTAAATTTTGGGTAAAAATAATATTTAACATTGAATTGAATTTTTATAGGTACATGTTTCCATTTTTGTTTACATATGCTTTTTACATCTGCTTTTACATGTATAATTACATATTCGAGACGTACAAGTGTGTACGAGAGAGAGAGGGAATGAGTATGCGCTTGGCAGGCGTTGCGTAGCCACTGAAATTTAATTTGTTCTTTCTGACTATAATAGTAGTTCATCCTGATGCAGATTCAGCAATCTGGTAGATAAGGTTATTTTCCATGATTGTGCGTTTTTGGTTTTCTTTTATCTTAAAAAGTTTGGATTCCTAGTTTGGATTTTCGTCCTTTTTGGGGGCAGAAGGGGGCGTGTCAAAATTTTGAAATACACTTGTATTGAAGTGATATCACAGGAGCTTGGATTGAAAGTTTGGTTGCTCTAGCTCTTATAGTCTCTGAGATCTAGGCGCTCATTTGAACGAATAGGCATCGTTCCCACTCGCTCTCTCTCACACGCGACCCCATCTGCTTTGCCCATTCGTGCTTCTTCACTGTAGCAATGGGAACTAATGCTAATAGAGTCATTAAAAAAATTTCTTTTAAAAAAAATCGCGCGAGTGCTCTATTATTATATGACACATGTTATAATATATTTATGTCTCCCAAAGGATTCTGAAGTCGAGGAGTAATTAAAAAAATACTCCATTTACCGTTACAATGGAGCTTTCATTGTTCCCAATTTAGCTATATCATAGCTCGTTTCGCAACTCCTATATAGACTCCATAAATATTTCAATTGCTTCGTTATTCATAGTTAGTTTTCCTTAAAATTGGTGATTAACTATAACAACATATCAAAAACTTAAACAAAACTACAACAATAATAACAACAACAACAAAAACAACACCAAAAATAAACAAAAACAATACAGCAAGTGACCCGCGCAAGATTTTTAACTGAGTAAAAAGGGGCAAAATTACATGTAATGCTTAGAACAAATTGTTTTAACTAATTTTATTATTAAATCAAGCATTTCAACAATATGGTTGATTTCAAATTTTTTGCTGCAAATCCCATATCTGTGAATCCTTTCACTGTTTCCGTGATCTTCTCAGGGTAAGAAAGTGTGCTGGCAGATAATTGTCAGCGAGTTGAGCAACTACCTAGCTACAAAACTCCAGTAATATGCGGCTAACAATGGCCCTTGGCAGCCAAACAAACTCCCCACCGTACGATATTCCGCAGACGATCCTAAGCAATAATGGGCTATGCTATGGCTATTCTCTTCTCCAGAGGGATTGTCAGTCGAGAGTTGAGATTGGGAAACAGTCCAACAAGAATGTTGAAAGTACTCCTTTCCATGCGGAAATTTTCCTTCAAAAAGGCATCGGAGTTGTCCACAACAACTTCCTCCCAAAATAAACCATATCGTGGCTATTGCATATACATAGAATACATTATTTAATTGAAAATAGAAGATTATCTGCACTTTTCTAACAAGGGTCCAAACGCGAGGAGGACGTTGCAGTTGCAAGACGAAGTGCAACTTTTCTGAGGATAGCCCAGCCGCTTCAATGCACTTCAATAAATTCTCTTCATTTTGCGCCACCGCAGATAAAAGAATTAGCTCGTTTTCTGAAATATTTTGTTGATTTTTTGCACATTATTTCTTTTGCTTACCAAATTTGTCTTCCTCTTCCAAAGACGCAAAGACGCTGTAGTGTAAACGGCTGTTTTGCTTCTCTGCGTCTTTTCCGATATCGATTTGTAACGCACCAAGTGTAAAAAGCCTTATAGGCTAACAGGCTTATAGGCTTATAAAAGCCTATTTACACTACAGTGAGTTACCACATTTATCGATAGGTAACTCAATAACTCAGAATTTGGATTTACATTATGCCAAAGTTGAGTTATTGAGTTATTGAGTTTCGGCTGCAAGCACGTGCTTGTCTGCGAAAATTTGGTTTTTTTAATTTTTATTAATATGATTACCGAGGAATTATTGATGCTCTATGTGGCAGAGCAAGACACGATAATGAAGCTGCAATGTATGGAGTTGGCGACGTTGTCTGCAGCAACTGTGGAGTATTTGGATCAAATTTCCAAGAAACGCATATGGACATTCCGAATAACCTTGAAATCAATTTTTGAAGGAAAATTTCCGCAGGGAAATTGCACGGCTGCAATTGCAAATATGTTGAATTTTGGCTATATGTATATGTACATTACATACGCACCAAAATTAAAAATTTTTAAATTGGCAATTGTTTATAATAATTAAATTTATATTTATTTATAATATTTCAATTTAGCGTTTGGCTAAGTTTTTCCGACCGAATTTTAGAAATCGACCACATTGTTTATAGGGTTTTTAATAATAAAATTTGCTTAAAGTATTAGTTTTAACAATTGCTTGTACCTTTTTCCCCAGCCATATTGCTTACGCGCCAAAATTTAAATTTTGAGCTGCCAATTTTTGTTGTAACTAGTGGTGACAATTCCACGACAGGCATATCAGGGTTGAAATATTCGGAAAATCGGACAAACTCAACTAAACGCAGCCAAAACTCAACTTTTTTGCCACCTCTAGGTCCCCTATGCTTTCCCATGTAAACGAAACTCGAGTTTTGCCCGAAACTCAATAACTCAATAACTCAACCGTAGTGTAAATAGGCTATAACAGAACAGATAAAATCAAATTGAATTCTTTTCAATATATATGGTATATTTGAAAATTGAAATTTTATCTTTTGGTATATTGTAGCGAATCTGTATGGTTTTTTTTATCGACAAATCCGTGGTCACACTGTATACTATGTGGACATCTGTGCATACAGACATACTACATTGTTTTTTTTCGACAAAACAAACAAAAATAAATAAAAAGGTAAATTTTGGCAATCAAACGTCGAACAAACAACTATACTTCAGAAATCGGACAAAAAAAATCCGAAATTGTTTCCTAATAACCAAACCTATTTTTGTAGAATGACTACGGAGGAATTGCCAGCTAATCTGGATAAGTTGAAAATAACACCAACACACCCTCTTTTCAAATCTGTAAGAAGGAACCCATTCTACAATCCAGACAATAATTTTAAACTATCATATGCGAATGATTACTTTGAACAAATACGCGGCATCAAACACAAAATGATTCATCGCTGGAAATGCAGACCAAGGCGTCGATCTGAGAGCTGCCTTGAGAACTGCAAACACGACAATTCTTTTATTCAAGCGGAATCTTTTGAAATTACAAGTCCATCAATTTATTCGCATGGTGTTAAAAAGCTTGCTCAGAGAAAATATTATGTTGCCCCTACCAAGAAAAATATTTTTCGGCAACCTATATTGAAAACTTTATTTGTTTGTGAACCCGGAAGAAATCTTGTTCAAAGTCGTAAAATGTTTCTTTCAAACGCAGAAAGACAAAAAAATAGCCAATTTCAGACTAAAAACTCCAACTTTAAGATAGGCGACACAAGCACTTTCCGAGATCTTATCAGTGAAGGCAATATATTGCTGGACGAAAAGAAGAAAAGAAACTTGGATAATGCGCGTGATGTACCAAACATCTGCAGTAAATATAAAACAAAACTTTTCACCAAAAAAGATATCAATTGTGGATTGCTGTCATTTAAGGAACGCAACGCTTTTACAATATCAGCATCTAAGAGATCACTAGCAATTTCTCTTATGGGAACGACATGTTCTCAGCAAGCTTGTTATAATGTGACAACCCCCAGCCACTGCGACGATGTAACGATATCAGAACTGGCTAGCTATTTTGATACTATGGTGCATATTCCAAAAAAAATGTCTTCAATGGCTGAAATGATGTACATTTAAATTTTGTACCTGTAATATATGTATATATATATAAACATACATAAATGTATATGTATAAAAACCTACTTAAATGTATATGTATATATATATATAAATATACCTGCATATATACTCTAGTAATAATACATACGTATGTATACATATATGTATAAATTATTTGTTTACCAATAAAAATACATTATTTCTCGGCTGTTTATAGCTTCAGTTGAAGAATTGCATCGTATTATGTTCATTTTAGATGAGCTCGCGGAGTTTCAGTTCTCTTTTCCTATATACACTCCTCATCACTTGAATAGGACACCCCCTAAGTGCTTTTTCTATGGCTCACTGATGGCAAACCAATGATGCTAATGACTTAATTTTTTTTTAAATTAAAAATCATTTAATAGATTTGCCTGAACCTTAAATTCTTAAGCTGGGTATCCAGCACCGCGGAAACTAAAACTTACTGCCAAACTTCATATAAAAAAAACGGGGCCAGTAATTTTTCGTTTGTGTTTTCCTGGAGTCAGTATCCAGCAACGTAAACGGGATCCACGAATTTGTATCGATAGTATCGATATTCACACGAATGTGGACTGTGAGAACAGCTGATAGGGGTGCCAGTAAAATATATGTGCCTATTTCTACTGAAGTCAAAGTGAAAGGTGGGGGTAAAATTTGTGCGCAAAACCAAAAAGAGATATGCAAATGTTTAAAGTGAGGAGAGGATTGCTTTAATAAAAGCAATTAAGGCAATATCATGTCTTTAGCGGATCACGGAAAATGAGCATTTTGATAATTTGGACATTTTGGCGCCTCCAACTGTGCTGTACTTCGTCTTATAACCATATGTGCCGCTACCAACACAATCACTTCATCGTCAGAATTACTTTCATTCCTTTTTTAATTTTAGTTTAATTTTCAAAATTGGCGCTGTTTACAAAACACAGCTGATTCATGAGAGTGGCAAATCACTTTTTAGGTTCTTGGTCACATTACATTAGCTGAGTTCCACATATCCGAAATAATGAGCAGCTTGCTTTTAGTAAAATTTCGCGGTGCTGGATACCAGCCTTTAAGCAAAATTCTTCAAGTATATTGCGTCACTTGAATAGGAAACTCAGCCATCCCCAAAAATGTTCGATTTTTTTTTTAATCGGGTGAATAGGGCGGCCAACTTATAAGGTCCACATTTTGGCTCTGTATATAAGATTTTACAGCCCGTGCAGTATGTATCGGCGCATTATCATGTTGATATATCTATGGTAAAGGTGAAAAAAGGTTGTGAAAATATGGAAAAGCCTCTTTTTACTATAGCCCCCACCCACACGATAAAACCAGCCTGCTATGCAAACGGTACAAATGATACAAAAATATTGATTCAATTTCAAGCAAATTTCAGCATAAAGCAAGAAAAAAAAACCGGATCTTTCTTGCTTGCAGTTTCCTGCTGAGAGAGGCAATTAACACTAGTCGACAAGACTTATCCGCGGTCTCCAAAAATGACTTTTTCTGATAGATTTTGATGTTTAAAAATTTTTAAAGAATGTTTTTTTTTCATGGAGTAGTTGTTTTTTAAAAAAATTTTAAAAAATCTGGTATTTTTTGTCATAGGTATTGCTACAAATTATTTTTTACCTCGAAAAAAATCACAAAAGTTTCTTTGAACGTTTTTAAAGTGTCACCGTGTGAAGTGTGTTAAGTGAGAAGGTGAGTGCAATGGATTTTTTTACGCGAAATTTAGTTTTCTTTGAGATTCAATACCGGGTTCGGACACAATATACACAGAAAAAATTTTTTTCATTCGATTTCAAAATGGCTGCTCAAGGGAGTTGTGGACATGTGGACATGTGGAATGTCGGAAGTTGTGGACACCCAATTTTTTTTTGGCAAATCGTGAAATATTGTCGTTGCTGTCAATATAAATTATTTTATTAGTGTTTTATGCATTTTTCCCATGTTTTTAGTCATGTAGTCGAAGAAAAATTAAAAAAAATCGTCAGATTTAACGGGAATTGATTTTAATGCGCTGACAAATGCCATTAAACGATGCTTGGTGGAATGCGCGAATTGTGCTTCTGACGTGGAATGATGCCCTCTCTCGTTATTCTTTTTGCCATTGATGGCCTTTAAAATTAATAAACTTTCATTAGTGATTAATTTCATTGCGTTTAACTTCATATTTTCTATATTTAAGCTCATTTTACAAAGGTGTCCACAACCCCCCACCAAAAAAAATATCGCAAAAATGACCATTTCACACAAAATTTGATAATTTTTTTTCAATGGGAGATATCAATGTAATTCTTCAAAACTAGTTAGCTGAGGTTTCTAGCTTTCCATTCCAAAACATTTCCAAAACTATGTCCACAACTGCCTACCTTCCCCTACTGTAATTGCACAAAAAGAACGTGCAAAAATACCGTTATTTTATCATTTCGCTTTAGAGCTATAAACAATTGAAAACAGAGAGGGTGTCCTATTCAAGTGATGAGGAGTGTATGTACATACATATAGTAAAATATGCGACACTCAGTTTTAGGTTTTTAAAAAGATTTTATTTAACACTTAAACTGTAATGTACATTGGTTTAGTTATTTTCCCCGACGGCGACTAAGGTCTGATGTCTTAAACGGAATTAACTTAGATTTAGTTATTTTCCCCGACGGCGACTAAAGGTCTGATGTCTTAAACGGAATTAACTTAGATGAATTCTCCGACGGTGTCTATATTACGATGCTCGGATTGGGATTGGGAGGCGTTGGCTTCGGCTTCGGCTCCGATGGTGGTGTACGTCAGAGAACGGCAAGGGTGTCACTTTTTGACACTCTACTCACACCCATTGAACTTTGTGTGCCGGTGCCACTCATAGCCCTCAAGAAAAGTAAAACACTCGCACCCACCCTAAACCATGCCGGTGTTTGCGAGTATGTACTTCGGGTACACGCTCACACATTGTGCTTTGCTTCTATTTCACCAGACACCCAGATATTTTTCGTAGACGAGTGTCGATCATTTTCGTACTCATAGCGAATGTAAGAGAAGCAAGGATTGTGGGCAAAGTACATTTTTTACCCGGGTGCCTTAAAGACATTCGGGTGTCACGAAAATACCCGAGTGTTCTTGCACTGGTCGACTGATTTTTTTCCACTGATTTACACATATTAGCGGTCTAGTTCAGTCGTTAAACGTCGGCCTGCATTTCTAAGTTTGTTATTAAAGTTTATCAACATCCAATGAAGCTGTAAAAAAATAGTTTTTTATTTTCAATATACATACATATGTACATGTGTATACTAATGTATGCATGTATGTATAAAGCAAATTATGGGTACAGCAAAAAACAAGGGTGCAGAAAGAACGCACAAGAAATAACAAAACACACCATAACACCCATGCCACGCAATATGTTTTATGTCTCGAGTAGTGTGTTTCCTTTTTCACCCATTCATTTTTCAACAGTACTTGGATCGGCCTCAACGCATGTATGCATACAAAAAATCACTCGGACACGATCTACGCTTGTGCGTAAAAATACCCGACACAATACTCAGAATCAATCGCTTGCACCCTATTTGCAGTGCCAGATGACACCCGGGTGTCAAACATACTCACAAACACCGGGTGTACTTTTAGTTGCGGTGGCTCATTGCCGTTCTCTGGTGTACGTGCCCCGATCGATATGTGGGAAGAGCGGGTGCATGTGCCTAGATCGATATGTGGGAAAGGGCGGCTTTTGATGAAAGGCTTCCGCTGCGTATGATCGGTGTTGCATTACTTGAGGGTGGCTGAGAATTGGGCCGCCTCGGTTTTATGAGCGATTCTGATTGGTGAGCTAGGATGGCGTGATTCTTAGGAATCGATTAGTAATTGATCTCTGGAGGGTGGCGTGATTCTAGTGCGGCATCTATTCTTTTATGTTCGGCTCCTAGCTTAGGGTGTTTGTTTACATTGCCGGCTATCGGCTACAAGTGGTCCACTTCGAGCGTGGGATTGTTTATGGGATTCTGAGCTGAGGGTGTTGGTTTGTTTATAGTATGTGGGTGTAGGGTAACAGACATAGATAGAGGGTATGCGTAGCATGGGCTATGGATATGTCACTCCCCCAACGTTAGATTTAAGCCTGTCCTCAGGCGATTATCCTTGGATATAGTTCAGGTGTATTTAAAACTATGCTTGCTGGAGATTCTCCATCTTCGTCTAAAGATGTTTCTATGTGTCGGTCGGGTTTAAGCTTTTTGCTTTTACTTAGATTAAACAATTTATAACTTAATACTCCTATTATGATTATGATAAACAGAAATATTAAACTTACATGTAATACATTATTTAATTGCGTATTTTTTATTATTTCTTTTGTTTGTAAATATTACAATGGTTTGATTCTTGTTACATTATTGTTAATACATACGCTTTGTGCAAATTCTGGTACTGAGTTGGATATTAAGAATTCATTTAATTGTACAGTACAATTATGTATTTTTATCAATGTATTCCCTTCTACTACTATTTCTTGTTTTGAGCAATCTTGATTTAATATAGTTTTTGGTAGTTTGCAAGTTAACAATATATTGGGTTCTATGAAATGTATGTGGAAGTTTTGGTGTGCTTTTGTATATGGACATTTTGTTGCGATTTGTTTTACTATTCCTGATATACATTCATCATTTATTTTTCTTTTTGATTCTTTATTGTATACAACGTTTTCCAAAATATAATAGTTATTTTGCGTTAGGTCGGTAAGAATATTATTATCTTCGTCTGGATATAGAATAATTTTAAGTACGGGAATAGTTCTGACCTCTCGTGGAATGTTGGAAATTATTAATATTTCGTTAGTATCCGATTTTAACCAAGTGGATGTTTTGATATTTAATAATTTTTCTGAATCGATGTGTTTCAGATAATCTTGCTTTAATAATTTGGGATTAAAAATTTCTAATCTTGTTAACTGCATGCCTAATTCAATATCCTCTATATACTCCGTGAAATGTTGAAGGTTAAATATTAGTATCTCTAATTTTTTGTTTCTATCATTATCTTGATTTAACTTATTGACGACTTCTATGCCAGAATTTACTGCTTGGATTATTAAGTTTAATTCGTTAGCTTGAACACTGTGGCTAGCCAGATTGTCTATTTTCCCTTCTAGTTTAACTTTGTCGTCTTGATCCAGAGTTTCAAATAGATATTTATAGATTGTGCCCACTGCATTTATAAGGCCTCTTTTGTTTCTTTTAGCTATTTTTATACCATTGAATTCACGTTGTAATTTCTCGACTAAATATTGGACTTGGATTTCGTTATTAAATTGGTTTGCCTGATTTAGTAAACTCTGATATGTTTCATCTGTTTTTGTTATATTAATGGTCAGATAGTGATATTCATAATTTGTGGGTATATTAATGGTATCTGTTTTGAATAAGAGATACCCATTCCTTGAATTGATGGGATCTATCTCTATTGTTTATTGTTTATTTTTTTTAAAGTTTAACAATGTACAGTTAAACTGTAAGGGTAAAATTACATATCAAATAATTAAACTAAAGGGCAAAAGCCAATACTCAGACCCGGTGGGGCTGATTATCGGCTCAGTAGCCGATAAGATCCCACCAATAGCCAAATTTAGGTAAGAGAAGAGCCGGTAGCCGAACATTTCCAAATAAAAGCTTGTTAAATTAAATTAAGTTATTGATTAAGATAATTTTGACCATATTAGAACTAGTATCAAAGGAGAACAGATGAAAAAATTGGTTATAGTTACGGCAAAGGCTACGGAAAGATTCATAATCCGAGTAGTTAGAGAGACAGAGTTGGAGATGAAGAGGAGAGTAATGCCTAGTAGGGCGGAAAGGAACAGCAATACTAATAAGGTTGATAAGGGCAGTCGATTCGACCTCATCAGAGAGAAGCTTATGGAGGAAGAGAACTCCTTGGCAGGTTCTACGGGATTTAAGAGAGTGGAGGTTAATTAGGCGCAACCTACTTTCATAAGAAGGGAGATGGATCGAAGGGTCCCAATTGAGTCCCCGGAGGGCAAAGATGAGGAACTGTTTTTGTACTGATTCGAGCATATCCTGAAATTTTTGGTAATGAGGAGACCAGACACAAGAACCATATTCCAAGATAGGCCGGACCAGAGAAACATACAGAAGTTTAGTAGTGTACGGGTCTGTAAATTCCTTAGACCATCTTTTGACAAATCCAAGGACTCCTTTGGCTTTGTTAGAGATAATAGAGATATGAGAGTTGAAACATAGGTTAGGTACAAAGGTAATGCCCAAGTCGTTAACTTTGAAAAGGCGTTGAAGGATAAAGTTATTGATAGAGTAGTCGAAAAGGTATGGCTTATTGCGGTGAAAAGTCATTCTATTGCATTTAGAAATGTTAAGAGGTAGAGTGTTGATTAGGCACCAGTTGTTAAGGGCATCAAGATCTGATTGCAAAAATAGTGGGGACAAAGGGTCACTGTAGGAACAACATAGCTTAACGTCATCAGCATACATTAGGACACTGGATTGAGATAACATTTGTGGAAGATCGTTAATAAATAGGTTAAATAGCAAGGGACCCAGATGGCTACCTTGAGGAACCCCCGATGAGACAATAACAGGTTTAGAGAGAGAGGAGTTAAAGCAGACACGTTGAGAACGGTTACAAAGGTAGGAATTAGTCCAATATAGAAGCTTAGTCGGAAACCCTAGAAGAGACAGTTTATGAATAAGTAGATTATGATTGACGGAGTCGAAGGCTTTACTAAAGTCAGTATAAACGACATCAGTTTGACACTGTTTAGCAAAACCCGAAGTTACGAAGGTGGAAAATTCAAGTAGATTAGTAGAAACTGAGCGACGTTTAATGAATCCATGCTGTGATTCAGAGAATACAGAACTACAAAAATGTTGAAGCTGAGAAGTGATGATTTTTTCAAAGAGTTTAGGAATGGCAGATAAATTGGAAATACAGCGGTAGTTAGAGACATCAGATTTAGATCCCTTCTTATGAAAGGGAACTATATAGGATCCTTTCCAGACAGTGGGAAAGTCACCAGTCTTGAGAGACAAGTTGAAAAGTTTTAGGAGAGGCACGCAAAGAGATTCTGCACAAAGTTTTAGAACAGCACTCGGAACCGAGTCAGGCCCAGTGGAGAACGAAAACTTGCACGATTTTAAATTTGTTAAGAGACCATCATAGTCGATGCAGGGGGGAAGGATACAGTTAGAACTATTTATAGGGATAGGATAAGAGTAACTACTACTAAAGAGTCGTTCGATGAGGCTAGGTTAGAGGGAAAGTTAATAGACGGGACAGAGTAGCAACGTTGGAAAAAGGAAGCGAAAAGATCAGCAATATCACAATCCTTATCAGCATAACTACCATTTAAGTGTAGAGAAGAAGGAAATCGGGAAGATTTACGTTTAGAATTAACAAACCTGAAGAATTGTTTAGGGTCACGTTTAAAGTTAAGCTTGCATTGGGTCAAGTATCTATCTATATTCTGTCCCGTAGACTATAGGACGGTCAACATTAGTAAGATTATAATCTTAGTCATGTTGTGGTTCCAGATTCCCAGTACTCTCTTCGGGTACTCTGCAATTATCATATTTTCTTTTATTAGTTTTCTTCTTTTTTTTGAACTTTGTTTTATAGTGGGTGATTTTCCTCCCTCTATTTGTCTCTTCAAAATGTTTCTCGTCTACTTGCCTAATTTCCCCTGTTCTTTTGAACGGGTTAGTTGTTTTTGTTTTAACTAGTGGTGCATTTTTGTAGCGAGTGTCTACTTCAAAATCAATTCTGTCGTTATTCAAATGATTGATCTGTCTAACCTTATTCAGTTGGGTATTATAGTCTGGTAGTCCGGCGTACAGGAATATATCAGCTGGGGATCTTTTTGTGGTATTATGAACCGTTTTATGGATATAAGTGTATAGAATCAACTCCAATTTTGTGAGCTTGTTCTTTATATTATCCTCGCTTGAAATAATTCTTAGTTTTTCATTGATTGTTTTGTGTAACCGTTCTACATCAGAAACTCCGTTTTTGCTGGTGGTAATTTCGATATTCACGTTTTCCGCATTCAACCATGCTTGCAATGCTGCGCACACTAAGGCTGAATCTTTGTCGGCTTTAATTCCCTGTGGCTTGCCCATTTCGTTGAAAACTTTTATGAGGGCTCTCTTTGCTTCTAGCCAATCACGACTCTTAACTTCTACAAGGGTTGCGAATTTAGAATAAACATCGATGCATGACAGGAATTGTTGGTTACCTACTAGATAGAAATCTATGACATACTTTTCTCTGATATTCTGTATTTCGGGTGTGATCTCGAATGTGAGTTTGGTATTACGATGCTCAGTTTTAGCAACGTTGCACGTGGAACATTCATTGATTATATTTTGAATTAGCTTTTGGTAATCAGGGTAATAGAATTTTCCTTTAAACCAATTAGTGGTCTTTTCGATCCCTGGGTGAAGTAGTTCTTTATGATTCTTCAATATTCGTTCCTTGAACTCGGAATAATTAGGAATATCGACGAGTTTGGTGCTAGATTTAATCAGTTTAGTCAGGTGATTGGGACTGATTATTTCCAGGAATGCCCTTTGGAACAGTGGAAAATCTATTTCGTTATGGAAATATAATGCACTCTTTTTTGTAAACACATATTCCTTTATTATGTCTTTGGCTAATGATTCTGCCATTTCCATATACGTGATTTTTATCAGTATCTTGTGGAAATAATGGGATGTTTCTACTTTATCCTCATTTCCTTTGATCAGCTCTATTTGTCTGTTGTAGTAATTGATTGGTCGCTCGGTAAGTGTAATATAATTTGTATTATCTTCTTGAGCACTATGGACCGTTGCACAATCACTATTAATGGTTTCCCCAAGTAGGTTTTCGTTAATCTTTACTCTTGATAACGCGTTAGCTACATGGTTCTCCTTTCCTGGTAAATACTTTATTTTGAAGTCAAATTCATTTAATTTGATATTCCAGCGTTGTAGCTTCATATTTGGTTCCTTGAGGTTATTCAACCAAACCAAGGGTTTATGATCACTTAATATCACGTTTAGGGTTCTACTTGCGTAGCAGATTGGTTTGTGGTCTAGTCACAAAACCGCTCCTAATGCGATGTTACTTGCGTCGGTTGTTACCGTGAACATTTTGTCGAAATCTGGGAATGCGTGGATGGGGTCTGAGGTGATAAGCACTTTCAGCTTTTCGAAGGCCTCGACGTATTTTTTCTCAGTTTGATCTATGACAGCTCGTTTCTTTAGTTTGAGTGTCATGGGTTTTGCTATGTTAGCGAAATTAGGAATGAATTTCCTATAAAATCCACATAAACCTATGAATGATTTTATTTTTGTAGTAGTATTGGGTATAGGGAAATTTATTATGGCGGATATTTTCCGTGGGTTAGGTATTATGCCAATAGTTGTTACTACATGGCCTAGGAATTCTGTTTCTTTCTTCAAGAATTCGCATTTATCCATTTGAAGCTTAAGATTGGCGTCTCTCTACTTTCCAAAGACATTTCTAAGTGACAACAGATGTTCTTCCAATGAAGTGAAATAAATAATTATGTCGTCTAGATACACGAGGCAATCTTTGAAGATTAAATCTACTAACAAATTGTTCATGCATCTTTGAAATGTAGCAGGGGCAGTGGTTAGCCCAAAAGGCATAAGAGGGAACTCGTAATGGCCTTGCTTAGTTGAGAATGCTGTTTTTGCGATTGAGCTAGGTTCTATGGGAATTTGATGGAATCCTTTAGCTAAATCGATAGTCGTGAAATACTGGCATCTACCTAGTTTGTCTAGTATTTCATTCATCCTGGGTGTAGGAAATTTATCTTTAATCGTTACCTTATTTAGACTTCTATAGTCTACTACCATTCTATATTTTTGCTTTCCTGAAGCGTCTAATTTCTTGGGTATCATAGAGATTGGTGCACAATAGGGAGAATTCGATTTGCGAATGATTCCCTGTCTGATCATGTCTTTGATCTGCTGATTCACTTCTTGATCGTGTATTTGAGATCGGATCCGTTACAAAGCATAGACCAAGAAATCGACCCAAGGAGTTTTTAACATGGTTAACTTGAGACAGAGACAGGTCAATCAAGCCGTCAACAAAGTCTAGACGTGCCATGGGTACCAGACTATTAGACTCATTTGCCGAAGATCAAACAATTCCTGGCAAGTTGAAGTCACCAAGAAATATCATGTGATCTTTGTCAGATAGCGAGGAAGAAGTAGCGTAAATGCTGCTCGTAAATTGCGATCCGAAGAAGGTGGAATATACGAACAAGTTATAAAAACTGAGAAAGCGGGAAGAATCAGTCTTACACACAGAAATTCCAGTTCCTGCTGGATCTGGACTGTGAAAAGTTCCGACGTGAAGTTTGAGTTCACAGCAATCAGAACCCCTCCTGCACGTCGAGACGAACGATTCTTTCTATATGTTGTTTACCGACCTGCCAAAACTTCGGAACTAAGAAGGTCCGGCTTTAACCAGGTCTCGGTTAACACAATAACGTTGGATGCAAATGCGACACTATCCTTGAAAAGAATGCTGAGCTTACTACGCAAGCCTCGAACATTCTGATAGGTCACTAAAAGAGAGTTTGTTAGTTTTTTGGACGGGTGGAGGTAGAGCGGAAAGATGACGAAGGAGCACTGGTCTGATTAGTTGGCAGAGTTATTGGGGGCCTAGTCTTTTTCTTTGCCTTAAACTCCTTCACCACCAAAAGCTCCGGCCAAAATTTGGCAGAACAGATGGTGTTAAAGTGAGCTTGAGAGACACTTATTTTAAAAGAAGCTATCTCCCTGGCATACGAGAAGTTAAACTTTTCCACCTTAAAATCAACGGCTTTTATTTGGCTTTGAATATAAGCCGTCACATCTTTAATTGTGGAGTCAGGGGCAAGCAGTGAGACAAAAATTTGTCTCTTTGGTGGGATGCCCACCAATCTTGGCACCACAGGCCTATTACCTGTGATGGTAATACCCGGGATGTATATTCACTGGTGGGGTCGGAATTGAGGGGACCGTTAAGGAGTTTGCGGACATTACGGGCACGAACGCTACAGAAGATTTTGGCTGCATGCCCTCCGACGCGATAAATTCGGCTACCGAATTTTCATCGCCAGTAGCTGTCGTTGCCTTTGGAGTAGCGAATGAAATCAACTGCTGCACTATTGGAGTGGTCGGAGTCAGCTTGTCAGCATCGGCCGGCCGAGGGGCAGTTGGCACATGCAGATCCCGCGGAGTGACCTTTTTGCGCCTAGGAAACTCAGTTAGTAGTGAAAAATCTAGTAATTTCTAGATTTTAAACAATATTCAAACGATTCTTCAATATTCTTACTTTAGGTTAGACGCGGTTTTTTTTGTAAATCAATAGGGTTTTATTTGGCAAACGAATGCAGTGGCTTTGGGCGTACTTCGACAAGTGAAATGCCGTCCCATTCCACTCTTTGCGCGACCCACCGTCGGCCGCCCGCAACCCAATTCGCCGTCGGCAATCGTGCAGATCGGCTTGCGGGTCACCCGAAGATGGAGCGACTCTTTGGGCGTCCGATCCTCTCTTAAACTACTCCAACATTCCGGCCCCGCTGAAGAGCTCTGGTCTTCAGCACGTTGGAAGTGGTGCCAGCTTGTGGACTGGCCTTTTAATGACGCCGGCTGGCGTTCTTATTTCGGCCACCCGCCGTCCTCTCCAGTTATTGCGCGCGTTACGCGCCCTATTGTCCATCGTTGCGGGGGGGTGTTGTCGTCGTGCACCAGCACGACCGTCCCTTCGGCCAGATTGGCCTCGCCTCTGCTCCACTGGGCTCGCTGCTGCAGGCTGAGGAGGTAGTCGTTGGACCACTTGCGCCAAAAGCGCAGTTTGAGCTCCAACAACAGTCGCCACCGCTTCAAGTATCCGGGTGCGGGCTTGTTGTTGGGCTCTCCGGGCGTGAATCCGTGCGGCAGGCCCAGCAGAGGTTGGCCGATGAGCAAGTGCCCTGGTGTGATGGCCTCCCCGTCGTTCGGATCGCTGGTGTCCGCCACGAGGGGCCTGGAATTGAGCAACGCTTCTACCTCCACGAGGTGCGTGCTCAACTCGTCCGGCGTGAGGTTGGCGTCGCCTGCCCCTCGCACCAGCCTGTGTTTGGCAGCCTTGACTGCTGCTTCCCACAGCCCGCCGAAGTGCGGTGCTCTCGGAGGGATGAAGCACCAGGTCACGGCTCTCTCCGCTGCGTTGTCCTGCAGGCTCTCCTTGCTCCGGGTGAATGCCGCTTGGAGCTCCTTTAGCACGTTGCTCGCTCCCACGAAATTCGTCGCGTTGTCGCTGACCATCTTCTCCGGCAGTCCCCGTCTCCCAACGAACCTTTTGAATACATTTAGAAACGCATCAGTTGAAAGGTCTGAGACAAGTTCTAGATGGACTGCCTTTGAGGCAAAACAAACAAAAACTGCAACGTACATTTTAACGGGTGGTCTACCTCTGATTCTATAGCTTACGTAGAATGGCCCACAGAAATCTACGCCAGATACTCTGAACGGCCGACCCTCACGAAGGCGGTCAGCTGGCAAATTTCTCATTATTTGCCCCAACAACTTTGGCTTGTAGCGATAGCAGTGTACGCATCTTCTAATATGCGCTGTACACACGCTTCGGGCATTGATCACCCAAACTTGCTGCCTCAGCAATCCCACAAGAACCTTTGCACCAGCATGGTAGTGCCTAAGGTGATAATGCCTGACCAAAAGGCTGACCAATTCAGATTCCTTTGGTAGCAACAGAGGGAACTTGGCGTCGTATGCGATAGGGCCGTGTAGCAAGCGCCCTCCTACTCGAATTAACTTAAATTTGATGCCATTTTCATCAAACTCGTGGACAAATGGATTTAACGACTGCAGCATCGGAGCTAATGCTGCCGATTTTTCCAATAATCTATACTCAGTGCTGTATGTTGTGCTTTGTACGACTGCGATCAGCTTTAAAAACGCAATGTTTCTTTCTGCCGCAGATACAAGATGCGAATCACCTCTAAGCTGCTTGAAACAGAATCGAAGCACGTAGGCCATTATGCGGACCAACTTAGAAAACCTCGATTGCCGGTTGATTAATTGCACAATGCAATTAGATTCAGCATCAGCTACCCCAAGCGCACATACCACTGCACTTTTCTTATCTTCAGAAGTTTTCACTTCTGACGCTATCTCGAACTGATGAAGTTGAGGCCATCGATCTTTTTCTGCCATTAAAAAGCTTGGCCCATTGAACCACAAGGAGCTCACAATGTCGTCAACATCTGTTCCCCTTGAAACCAAGTCCGCTGGATTAGCATCCGTTGGAACGTGACGCCATACGACTCCGTTTGACAATTCTTGACATTCTGCGACCCGATTCGCGACGAATGTACCCAACGTACCCGAATCACGCTGCAACCAATATAGCGTGACCTGCGAATCTGACCAGAAATTTTCTATCGTGAATTTGGTCATTGTGATCGACACTTGTTGCCAGAGTTTGGCCAGTAATAGTGCTGCACAAAGCTCTAACCGGGGTATTGTTTTTACGCTCAGCGGAGCTACCCTCGACTTTGCCGTGAGCAATGACACGCGAACGTCTTCGTCGTTGCACGTTCGTACGTATATACAGCAACCGTAGGCGTGACTGGCTGCGTCAGCAAAGCCGTGAATTTGAACCCCTTTGTACAGCGTCAAACATACGTAGCGAGGGATTGAAATTTTGTGCAAATCCCGCAAGGTAGTGGTGAACTTATTCCACGCAGTGTGTAGACTCATAGGAATAGCCTCATCCCAATCTACCTTTAGCCTCCATAAGTCCTGCAACAGCATTTTTGCCTTAGTGACAATTGGACACAACAAACCAAGAGGGTCAAACAAACGAGAGGCTATCGACAATATATTGCGTTTTGTTGGTTTCAGGGAGGCAAAACTATCCACGTCCAGATGGTACTTAAATACATCATGTTGAGGTGCCCAGCGCATTCCAAGCGTTTTGACTGAGCTTTGCTCATCAATCTTAATGCTGATTTCCTCATTCTTTCCAGATTGAGTCGGGCAATTGGAAGCCCACTTGGCCAATGGAAATCCTCCTGAATTCAAAATATCCCGAACCTGGCTGCAAATTGTGTCCAGTTCCTTTAAACTGTCTGCACCTGCCAGCATATCGTCGACATAAAAACAATTGCGAATCACTTCCGCACCAATGGGATGTGATTGTGCGAAACTATTTGCCAATTCGAACAAACAACGTACAGCCAAAAAGGGTGCTGACGCTGTACCGTATGTACATCTATTCAACCTGTATGCTTGTATGTTTTGTGAAGGGTTTTCTCTCCACAAGACAAGTTGGAAGTCTCTGTCTTCCTCAGAAACATTTATCTGCCTGTACATTTTCGAAATGTCAGCAGTTACGGCGTATTTGTTCAACCGAAAGTTGACCAATGTTGAATACAACTCCCTCTGAATAGTTGGCCCCACCATTAGTGTTTCGTTCGGTGAAACTGCTGTTGATGTTTTGCTGGAAGCATCGAACACAACACGAAGTTTGGTTGAGGTACTCTCAGGTCTGAGAACGCATTGATGAGGAATATAATAATGCAGTTTTAGAGGAGCAGACTTCAGAATGGACATATGTCCCAAATCCAAATACTCTTTCAAGAAGTCATGGTACATAGTTTTGAGAGTGTCATCCCTTGACAGTTTGCGCTCAAGTTGCAAAAAACGCCTTTCAGCAGTTTGAAAGGACAGGCCTAGAACTTTAGGGTCGGTCTTAAATGGAAGTTTGACTTGAAAGCGACCGGAAGACAATCGTTGTACCATTTTTGCGAAGTACAACTCACAGGCCTGTTGTTCAGCCGTTTGGCGGACAGCCTTCGACTCAATTGGACATTGATCCAATTCCCAAAAACGGTTTACTAATGAGTCGAGAGAACAACTATACACTTGAGCTACCGAACTCTCATTACACTGTTGCCGAGGCGCCTGTCCAGTACATTTGCCTGCAACAATCCAACCGAGCAATGTTTTTTGCATAATGGGCAGCTCGAAATGCAATTTAATTTGCCCAACGCACAATAGCCCATAAAACATTTCAGCTCCCAAGAGAACATCCACCTTAGCCGGCTTATGGAATTCGGGATCTGCCAATTGAATATTTTTTGGGATTTTCCAGCTCGATGTGGAAAGTGATTGCCCAGGCTGAGATGTGGAAATTGACTTTAGTACCCAACACTCAGCGGAAAACGTGTGGGAATTCAAACGAGAATGTATCGATGCACAAACCTTCGTTTTACTATCGGTGGTTGCACCACCCACCATAGCGATAGCAAGGGAAGCTGGCTCACGTTTAAGCCGAAGCCTCTGTGCTAGGCTCTCAGACATCAAATTTATTTGAGAGCCACTATCGAGCAAAGCTCTTGCTGGATGCAACTGTCCGAATCTATCTTTGATGTTTACGATCGCAGTAGCCAGAACGACTTGATCCGCATTAAGCACGTGACCTACGTATGCCTCCGACGTTGAGGCTTGAAGTGCCGCTGCTTCACCTTGCACTGATGCAGTGTACCGATGAAGAAGCGAATGGTGAGGCTTTGAGCAGACTCGACACTTTGCCGCCTTGCAACTCGATACTGTATGTCCCGTGGTCAAACAATTGAGACACAGTTTTTGAGTTTTAGCATGCTCAAAACGTTGCATGACGGAAATGGCACTAAACGACGGACAAGAATATATACTGTGGTCTGCAGACCGGCAATAGGTGCATGCAGACGACGACTTTTGACCTGCATTAGCACAGGCAAAGGACGATTTCCGTTGAGGCTTCCTCACTTCGTTACGCACCCTTGACTTGTCACGAGTTGACTCTTCTGCTGCCAGGTACTGATACCTCCTATTCAGCTGTTTGGCACAGTCTTCCCAAGAAGTATCGTAGTCAAGCTGCTCCTCAAAACGAGATTTGGTCACATGGTCGACCTTTGCCATGACCATGTGAATGATCATTGCATTCGCAATATCTTTGTCGTCACCTACAGACGACAGCGATGAATCTTTCGCAGACACCGTGTCTATCATCGATCTTAAACTCGATGCAGACGGCTTGGTCATGGTTAGCATATCGAATAGTTGAGCAACAGTATCGAAGAATATCAGACATTTATTGTCGTACACTGACTTCAGACTGGCAAGGGCCTTAGGATAATTACAGTCTGTCATTTGAAATGGTTTTACTACACCTAATGCTTCATCTGACAAACACAATACGAGATGATTAAACTTTTCTACGTTCGTCAAAGAAGCATCGTCGTCAATGAGGCTTTGGAACAGGCACATGAAGTTTTTATATTCCGAATGTTTGCCACTAAACTTCGGCAAACGCATTTTCGGCAGCTGCGATCGCTGGCTCGAATTCAGTGAGCAGTCATGCTGCATGTGTGTGTCGAAACGTGGATTTACTGAGCAGTCATGCTGCATATGTGTGTCGGATCTTGGTTTGATTGCATTTATAAACAATGCTTTAGTGACGACACAAAGATCCTCCAAAGGTCCTCTACTTTCTACTTTGGTTGGACTCAAAATGTCCAGCTCTGCCTGTAGGTTCATAGCCTTATCGATATAACCCTCTAAAAGCTCTAAGCGACAAGCTAATTCGGTTTTGTCCGATGAAATTTGCTTCAATCTAAAGGCTGTTTGCACGCGCGCAATGTCAGCTCTGACTTTGTCAAACCTTTGTTGACACAATGCCAACTTCGTATTGGTTTTAGGGACTGTGGGCCGTTCAGCGGTTGGCCGTTCTACAGTTGGCCTATCGGACTCAGACATAATTGAAATGAGAAAAAGGAACTACCTTCAATACCGTACCCAAAGTTCGCCAAACTTTTCAAGCTACCCTCGCACAAGCACTGCAGCTATGTACCGAGAAACGCCAAGCTTGCTTACCCAAACACACACACGCCCTGGCGCAATATGTGAACAAACAAACGAAAGTGGTCCAAGCGGACGAAAGTAATACAGGCGCTCGACCCAAGCCTGACCTGTACGGTATGCCAAAACGGGGGAGAAGAGAGCAAGCGGTAAATTTGGCGCGAGCGCACGCACACACAAACTAATATTAACCAATGCAAGCACAGAGCGAGCAAGGTTAACGACCGCACGAAATATCAGCCGCTGGTGCCCAAGAACCTTTACCAAGCGTTGCGTGTATGTGCAATTGCAAGCCGATGTCTGTACGTATGTACATATATATACGTATGTATATATGTACGCGTATAGTACGTAGCGGTTAAGTCGAAAGCGGACAACCGAAAGACACTGCGACGTTTTGCGATTGCACAAACACACGACCAATATTATTAGAATGCAATAAATAGACCACCGTTTATGTGTACATATGTATATTATATATGGTTTATATGTTTATATAAAGTTTTAAATGTTAAATATGTACATATGTTGCCGTTTTGGTTATGCACATTAAGTGGTGGTCAGCATGAGTATACGTATGTATGTATGGCGTAGGTATATTCGAACAATTCTACCAACACAATTTTATGTACATTGATTTGGCCAAATAAGGTATAAAATAAGGAAGGTGACAGAAATTGAGCTGTGTTCTCTGTGTATGACTGTGTTAGCACATACACACGCACATATGCGTATCACTGCAGTTGATCGTTTTGGTCGGACAAGCGAGCAATTTACAGCGACACAACGAAACTCAACCGGTGATGCTCAATTTTTGGCACAGAATACCTGTAGACTTTCTAGCGAATCTATAGAAAGTAATCGTCCTGTTTTGGCGTCCATCAGCACGTCGAATTCAGCAGCGTCCAAGATGGCGAGGGTCCAAAAGGGCACGTCTGTGGCAAGGTCCGAATCGGCAACTTCTTTTTAATTTTTCCACACGCGAAGCCTAAGCCACTACTGAGCGAAACAAGTTTGAAACACAAAAAACCGATGTCCCTGCTCGGGCGCCAATGAAAAATCTAGTAATTTCTAGATTTTAAACAATTTTCAAACGACTAAAGTAAGACGCGGTTTTTTTTGTAAATCAATAGGGTTTTATTTGGCAAACGAACGCAGTGGCTTTGGGCGTACTTCGACAAGTGAAATGCCGTCCCATTCCACTCTTTGCGCGACCCACCGTCGGCCGCCCGCAACCCAATTCGCCGTCGGCAATCGTGCAGATCGGCTTGCGGGTCACCCGAAGATGGAGCGACTCTTTGGGCGTCCGATCCTCTCTTAAACTACTCCAACAAGTAGTTTGAAACCACTAAACTGAGACTCCATGGCTAGGAGCCAATCGTATTGCTCTTTGAAGCCCACGGTCAGCTCCCTAAAGACTTTCCGGGTCTACCTCATAAATGCTGCCATTTCCTTCTCAACCAGACGGCATGCCTCACAGCTGTAATGCAGGCCATTTCTTTTTGAGATGGCATCACCCACGAGACCGGAAAACCCGGCGCATTTAGCGTGCACTACGCTATCGCAGAGCCAGCAGGGGATACTCGGCTGGTCATGGGTGATCTGCTTCTTGCAGGTTTTTTTTATCGCAGACCACAGAGAATTCTATTTTAAAATGTAAAAATGTATTTTATGTTTTCCTTCAAAAAAAATTGATATCAGACCAGTGTGCCAGATAAACGCCAAAAGAGGAATAAGTAAAAATGAGAGCGGTTACAGTAGCTACAATTGAGAGAGAGAGAGCGCTACTGCACAGAAAATATCGAGAGCGAGAGAGGAAGAACAGTTATTTAATAGCCTATTTACACTACAGTGAGTTACCACATTTATCGATAGGTAACTCAATAACTCAGAATTTGGATTTACATTATGCCAAAGTTGAGTTATTGAGCTATTGAGTTTCGGCTGCAAGCACGTGCTTGTCTGCGAAAATTTGGTTTTTTTAATTTTTATTAATATGAATACCGAGGAATTATTGAGGCTCTATGTGGCAGAGCAAGACACGATAATGAAGCTGCAATGTATGGAGTTGGCGACGTTGTCTGCAGCAACTGTGGAGTATTTGGATCAAATTTCCAAGAAACGCATATGGACATTCCGAATAACCTTGAAATCAATTTTTGAAGGAAAATTTCCGCAGGGAAATTGCACGGCTGCAATTGCAAATATGTTGAATTTTGGCTATATGTACATTACATACGCACCAAAATTAAAAATTTTTAAATTGGCAATTGTTTATAATAATTAAATTTATATTTATTTATAATAATTCAATTTAGCGTTTGGCTAAGTTTTTCCGACCGAATTTTAGAAATCGACCACATTGTTTATATGGTTTTTAATAATAAAATTGGTTTAAAGTATTGGTTTTAACAATTGTTTGTACCTTTTTCCCCAGCCATATTGCTTACGCGCCAAAATTTAAATTTTGAGCTGCCAATTTTTGTTGTAACTAGTGGTAATAATTCCACGACAGGCATATCAGGGTTGAAATATTCGGAAAATCGGACAAACTCAACTAAACGCAACCAAAACTCAACTTTTTTGCCACCTCTAGGTCCCCTATGCTTCCCCATGTAAACGAAACTCGAGTTTTGCCCGAAACTCAATAACTCAACCGTAGTGTAAATAGGCTATAAGTGTGGGTAATAGGGAGAGAGTGATAAATCAGCAAAACTAATAGGTGAGAGCGGCTAAATATGATACTGTGTGTACTTACGAAAAGCACAAACAAGAACACACTGTTAGGCGATGCAAAAAATAATAATTTAAATTATGTATTTCACAGTAAACAGATCGCAATCGCGATCAAGAAATAGATGATAGAGGGGTTATTTTCATAAAAAACCGGCTGTTTAAGCAAAATACGTAGAAAGTAAGCGGAGTGCAAAACAAAAACACGTCTGATTGCTACAAAGAGAATCGAACGAAATGATGTATGTATGTACAGTGCATTGGACGCTGCCGACCCCTGCTTTATACCCAAGACCTAAAAATGCAGTTCTGAGTCCGGAATCGGACACTAGACTTAAGCAGAGTGTCCACAGTCGAAATTGTTCGACGCACACGTTCGGTTTGACGAAATTGTCGTTGTTGGTGGCAGTGTTCGCGTCCACATTTAATGTTCGACAATACAACGATTTTATCTTGGCTGTGTTCGGGCGAAAAAATTCGACTGTGAATGGCAATGTTTGCACGTATGCACATATGTACATTCAGTTGGGAAAAATGTTTGTTTTGCAGTCGTCCGCTGACATGTTGCCTCTAAAAATTTTCTACGGCTGACTGTTTGGCAAAATGTTCGCACTAGTTGGTGGACAATGAAATTCTCATTAGACGAACAATTCGTCAAGCAAATTCGACTGTGGATGGCCTGCTTTACCTTTTTTTCACTCTTATTCAGAGCACTCAAGAAGAGGTCCATTTTCACAGGCTGTCATAAAAAGAGCACGACAGAAAATGGAATCGAAAAACCGCTTCGACTTCAATTGTTCTCAATGCGCTCTTTTCTCAACGACCGACAGTATTTTTTCGCTCTCCTTTTGTGTGCGAGTGTTGTCAGTGATTGTTTTCATTGATGCCTGTGCGTCAATTGTGATGAAAAAGGGTAAATTTGTTGTTTTGTTTCCCATCTGTGCCGGCGATGTAATACAAAAGCAACAACAAACGCTCAGTAGTTGAGCGCCGAACTAATGTGTAATAGCCTGTTTACACTACGGTTGAATTACAGGCTTTTTACACTGGGTGCGTTTCCTATCGATATCGGAAAAGACGCAGAGAAGCAGAAGAGGCGTTTACACTGAACTCGCTAGCAAGAATTTCTGCCAGCAGAATTTCTTACCCTGAGAAGATCACGGAAACAGTGCACTGCAGTGAAAGGATTCAAAGACATGGGACTTACAGCAAAATATTTGAAATCAACCATATTGTTGAAATGCTTGATTTCATAATAAAATTAGTTTAAACAATTTGTTCTAAGCATTACATGTATTTTTGCCCCATTTTACTCAGTTAAAAATTTTACGCGGCAAAATTTTAATTTTAATTTACTGCTTTTTATTGCTGTTAGAGGCGATAGTTCCGCTGATAGGCAGAAAAGTACGACAATTGCTGTTATGCGCAAATAAAAACCAAAACGAATCGAATATAATGAAGAAAACTAGGGCCCTATGCTAAACCTATTTTTAAAAACTGCGTTTCTGGGAAGACGCATAGAATCAAGACGCAGCCTCAGTGTAAACAGCACATTAGAATACGGCTCTTGTGTATGTTACCTTTAGTATAAAGTAAGGTCAGCGAAATGAATTTTAAACTTAAGAAAGAAAAGTATTCGTATTGCTTTAAATATTAAATGTGTGCTCCATTGTTGATAATCACTTTTAATATGCGACCTGGCATATCACCTACTCTGTCACAATTGCTTCCTTCCACGCTTTTAGGGACCCATATTGATCGCCATGACTGTAACCTTTGCTGGCGAACTAACCCAAAAAGCGGTACGTTTCGGTCATCGAAAACATTTTTTTGCTCTCTTGAAACGTGGATAGGCGCATTGACATGTTGAAATGTCCATGAATAACAATACTTTTACTGTCCAAACATAATTGGCTATCCAATAGCCCTGATATCAGAGCATGCAAATAACCGTCAACCGATTTTTCCAACGCAGTCTTCACGTAGACAAAACATAAAAAATTTGGTACACACGATCTCTCTCTGAGCGAAACACTTTTTTCGTTTCGCTTGTGTGTTTCGGTCCGACTGTTTGGGTCAACCGAAAAAGGGAATTGGTCTCTCAGTAACCACAGATAGGGACACTTTTGAGCGAGCGGTCACTGCAAAACGGTCTGCAAATAGTCCCTGAGAGAGCGAACCAAAGAGAACACAAAAAAAAGTGTTTTGGTCTGAGAAGAACAGTTGTTGAGCGAAAACAATTTTGAATGTGCTCTTCGCTCCACGTTCTCAAAGTGTTCGTAGAAGATCGGTTTTTTTCGGACACTTTAAAATGGTTGACGGTTATTTGCAAGCTCTGCCTGATACCCATCGGGACTGTCTAAATTAAAATTTTTCATTCCTCGAAGATGAAATTTCGGCACTCCAAGACCTGAAACAACTTTTTGTCGAGGAAGTAGCTCACATTTGACGACTCTTTTTTGATATGAAAGGAATTGGTCGGCTCGTAAAATTTGTTCACAGACGCTTAGAGAATGAGTTAGTTCCTGACATATGTCTCCTTTTCGTGGTTTTTGGGGTCTGTAAAAAAAGCTTATTTTCATTTTTGATGCAATTTAACGTATTGCCATTCCTTTTTCTCGATATACCAATATCTAAGCACACTCTTCATTACAGAGAGGCATTACATTATAAAAAGAGGCAGCGAACAATTTAAACAAGATAACGGGACCATATTGCAAATTCGGCTTTATGTCAATGTATTAGGTAAGAGAATTAGTTAAAAGCTAAATTCGCAAAAAAAGAGAAATGGAAAATATGAACTGCAAAGAAAATAAATACTGTTATACGTTTCATAAGGTGAATTACTTTGCTGCAATCAGCTAGACTGAACAATTGCTTTGCTTTGCGTTGCCCTTTAAGAATTAATTAAATTTTATTTTAAGATGATATACCATCAAATTACCTGATTAGACAAACTTTTTTCTTAGCTGTTATTTCCATTCGATTTTGGATGAAATTTTCCGAGACTTTGCGGCTTGATAAGGGAAATTCATGAATTTATTTTAAAATCGAACGGTCGTTTGGCTCATGTAAAGTCTTGCCTTGACCTTCCCGAATGTTGATGAAAAGCCTAAACGCATCGCCAAACCCTATAGTTATGTAGTCTACAGTAAATTTTAAGAGTTTTTCTTCCAAGTTCAAGAGAGTTCCCTGGGGAGCCATTTTACAATTTATTTATTTTTTTTTTTTATTAGCCAGACTGTCACTCAAAAATAAGGTGTTTTCCATTCGTACTCATGCCTTGTATGTGTATAATAATATTTTAGTTCAGCAAGGGTCAACAGCAAGGACCGTCTCAAGCACCAAGGATACCTGAAGTCATCGATCAGCAGACCAAGGACCAACAGCAGCGAGGATCCTCAAGCAGCTATCAGCATGGGCGTACAGTGGATCTCGTATCGACGCAAGGATGAACTACAAAATATCGCTGCAGAGTTCGGCCTCAGCGAGACAGCTACCGTGGACGAGTTACACAGTCGAATAACGGCTTTCGTTTCACACGGAGAGCAATCAACAGCAATCGAAAAGCGGATCGCTGAACTAGGCACCATCTACGCTAGTGCACCCAGCCCCAGGAGCCCGAGGACGGTATCCCCGTCACCAGGATCTAGCCGTCGAGAGCAGAAGGAGGGCATCCAGGTGGAACAACCTCTATCCATAGTGATTCCAGAGCTCCCCCGAGAAGCCTCGGCTAAACGACAGTTCAGCGACAGTAGCTACCCGCACCGCCTCGCCGAAGGATCCCGAACTTCGCGGCCTGGTAGGGAAGGAATCCCTTATGCCATATTGGCCGACAAGTTGTGCCACTGGGGACTGGAGTTTGATGGGCATTCGGATGCCTTATCGTTCATCGAACATCGGCTGGAAGAGCGTGTGGAGTCTTATGGAGGGCGCCCGGAACAACTTCCTCGAGCTATGTCTGGTTTGCTAACCAACAAGGCCGAGGGATGGTTTCGAACCTTCCAGATGCAGGGCAAGCCTTGGGCCAAATTCCGAAAGGAGTTCTTGGAGTTCTTCCTGCCCCCTTGTTATTTTTAGCGCCAGGAGGATACCATCCGAAGCCGATATCAGCGACCTGGGGAGGCATTTCAGGATTACCATATCGATCTTCGGCTCATGATGCAGCGAGCCCAATATACGCCAGAAAGAGAATTAGACCGGATCTACGAAAATCTTAGGCCCGAGTACCAGTTATTCAAGACGTTGAGGGAGCTCACGCAGTTGGTAGTGGCGTACGAGGCGACTCGGGATCGCGGACAGACCTACCCAGCCGGCAATTCCACGGATACTAGGCCAAGGATACCACCATACCGGCGTACCCCTGCAAACGAGGCAATACCTGCCCGAAATGCCGAGGTAGCTAATCGCGTGACAACCCATGACGGAGACCGACCTGTAGATGTGCGCCGGGCCTGCCGGAATTGCGGAGAGGAAGGTCACTTCCACGGCGCCTGTAGGAATCGACGAGTGCTGTTCTGCTCTGTTCTGAGTCTCCGCCCGAGCGGAGACGTACACCCAGGACTCCAGGAGTAACGCATCCTCTAAACTTGGAGGGATCGCCACGCTAGTCACCATCGGAGCACTACCGTTGACAGCGAATTGTATACCGGAGCGACCCGATCATTTGTCAGCCATCGAATGGTGAAGGAGCTAAAGACACAGGTCCGCCTGGCGGATGGCACCACGAAGGAAGTGACGCAAGCAGTGAGAGTCAAGGTACGGCTTGCAACTTGCAACTGACCTGAGAAATTGACTCCATCTCCGCATTCTCGCTGCCTCTGCCTTACACAGCGACATCCGCCGAACACAGTCGCACTACTAGGACAACATCAGCCAGCCCCGACCGCGCCAGATCCAGCAACAGGACTGTGGCGGAGACGACTGCGACACCTCTGGACACACCCAGGGCCAGTCCGTCGGCCGCCAAGTCATCAGCTGACGCGAGCAGGATCACCAGGACTGTGGCGGAGGCGACTGTTACACCGCTGGACATACCCAGGGCCAGTACGTCGGCCGCCAAGTCATCAGATGACGCGAGCAGGATCACCAGGACTGTGGCGGAGACGACTGCGACACCGCTGGACAAACCCAGGGCCAGTCCGTCGGCCGCCAAGTCATCAGTTGACTCGAGCAGAATCACCAGGACTGCGACACCGCTGGACACACCCAGGGCCAGACCGTCGGCCGTCAAACGCAACGTATGTCAGCCCATGTCAAGCCTCCTAAAGAAGGACAAAAAGTGGATCTGGGGTGAGGAACAGCAAGCAGCATTAAAAGAGTTGAAGGAGAAGTTAACTCAAGCACCCGTCCTAGCTTGCCCAGACTTCTCGGAGAGGTTCACGTTGCAAACGGATGCCAGCGATTACGGTCTTGAAGCGGTTTTTACACAGGAGATATCCGGAGAGGAGAGGGTCATAGCTTACGCCAGTCGACGACTCCTCAAAGCATAGGAGAACTACTCGGCGATGGAGAAAGAGTGCTTAGCCATCGTTTGGGCCATAAGAAAGCTACGATGCTACCTGGAGGGCTATTATTTTGACGTCCTCACAGACCATCTCGCTCTAAAGTGGTTGAACTCGATCAATAACCCAACCGGACGCATCGCTCGATGGGCTCTAGAGCTCCACAGTATCGCTTTGACATCCATTACCGGCGAGGGAGCCAAAATGTCGTAGCTGATGCCCTTTTCCGGCAGCCCATCGAAGCCCTACGACGAGCACGGGAGGATCCACCCATATGCCTATGGTTGCTGAGATTACTCAAGCGGATCCGATCGCAGCCCGAGAAGTGCGCCGAATTCACGATCGAAAACGGCCAGACCTACAAGAGGACAGGGAACCCACCCGCCGAAGAGGAATCTCAACAGTGGAAGCTGTGCGTTGCCAGTGACCACCGACGCCGAGTGCTCCAAGAATGCCATGATCACCCGACAGCGGGCCACCAAGGAATACGGAAGACTGCTAACCGTGTAGTCCAACGATACTACTGGCCTGGTCTCTACCGGGATGTAGTGCGATACGTGCACAGGTGCGAGAGCTGTCAGAAGTTTAAGGTGACCCAATGAAAACCAGCAGAGTAAATGTGCACGCGTCAGGCAAAGGGCCCTTTCGACATCCTTTGCGCCGATTTCGGCACGATGCTTTTAGTGTTCTTCGACTTATTCTGCAAGTGGGTAGAATTGGTACCGCAACGGAATATATAATATATACCCCCCAGTGAAATCCGACGAAACGGGCCAACAGAACTATCAAAACAGTGATAGCACAGTACATCGTGACGGACCAACGGACCTGGACCGACGTACTTCCAGAACTGAGCTTAGCCGTGGATAGCAGCCCCTCAGATACCACCGGCTTTAGGGAACCAAGACTTCCTGGCGCATTGTACGACGAGATGACCCCGGGACTAGCAGGAGGACTCGAGCCCGCGCACGACAAGGCCACACGATTGCAGGAAATCTACAAGGTGAGCAAGCAAACACCCAGCGGGCGTCCCAAACACAGAAGAAGACGTATGACTTACGCAGACGAGATTGGCGTCCCGAACTGGGAACGCTGGTCCTTCTCTGTCAGCACCACCAATCCAAGGCAACTGATGGTTTCGCCGCGAAACTGGATCCTAAATATGAAGGGCCTTACAAAGTGGTTAAATTCTTATCCCCCAACATAGGCAAGCTGCAGATAATCCAGGGTCGACAAAGAAAGACCGCAAGCTTGGCAGACTTGAAGGCGTTCCACGGAGCTGACAACGACGGGGACGAACCGCAGCCGGCTCCGGAATGAACCAGAATGAATTACAGATTCCACGAGGGGCACTTGTAGTAGCGCGCTGCTACAACGTCCTTGCCCCGAAAGGGGCAAAACTCAAGAGTCGTAAGCCAAGTATAAGTTCCCCTTATGGGAATAGTTAAGAAAACATGTATAAATCTTTTCACACTCACCGCTCAAGCAGATAGGGGGGATGGTATGATTTCTTTGCTAAGGCAGGCAGGTACTAATCTATAGGAGTTTTCTAAATAGATTCGACGAAGAAGCAGGCACATAGGCCCCCGAAAGCGCTGTCCGCCGATTGCCTCGGCCTTTCGTAGACGCTGACTGGCGTCCCTGTGTACTTTTCCCTCCCCCCCTTTTGTCTATCCGTTGTCATAGTCTGTAGCCTCGCGGGCGCCCAGGGTACCGTCCGGCGATTGCCTCGACTCTATGGGCGGCGCTGTCTCGGCCTTTTGGAGGCGCTAACTGGCGTCGTTGTATCCCGTTGTATGGCCGAGAGCGTTGTAACTCGTGCTTCGTGTTGTCGTGGCCGCGTCTATGGGCGTTTTCCTGCGCCCTTACTTTTTGCCTTACTTTATGTGGCAGAGCAGCACACGCGACAATGATGCCCATAAGAGCCCTGTGGATAGAAGAAGACAATCATGCGGGCCACATGATAAAACGTGTGCCGCATCATTTGCAAGTATTACCGTATTCTGTCGAGTATTTTTACAAAATACTGAAATTTTTCGGGGTATCGACGCGGTATCGGGGTATTTTTGTCAAATCAAACAATAAATTCAATTTAAAGTTGAGCGGCCAAGCCATTCCTGAACATTTCAATTAAAATAAGTCTGATTGCAAGCAAAAATGGTAACAAAAAGACTTGCAAGCTCTTTTGGGACGCACTGATTTCAACATTAAAAGTGCCACTTGAAAATTAAAATCAGCAGTATGTAATTTTTGGTCGGTGGAGCCAAATGCTTAAGTGCTAAATTCGAATGATGTTTTGCAGTTAATGGTTTTAAATAAAAAAAAAAACGTCTATGACTGCACCATCAAGTGGCCCAAGCGACACCAGCCGATGGCTGTTACGCGCGGATCCCAGGCAAGAACGCAGCCCACCTCCCGCCCAACCGACCGAGGGGAGCTGCCGCATAACGCGCGACTCGTTAACCGAACCGATCGCGGACATGTAGGAAAGATAGGTGTTAGACTAGTGTTCGAGGAAAAGTAGAACTAATCTAACTAAAAAAAACTAAGAAATTTCTAATTACGGGAAAGATATAAGAGTATCAGTATTTTAAGATTAGGAAGGGTGTTAGTAGTAGATATAATATGGTAGAGGGAATTATAATCCGAGCATAGGACCCTAAACGGTTAATGCAAGGAATTATTCGATCTTCAAAGCGAAAGAAACAACGGTGTATAATGTCTAGTGCTTCTAATAGGAATCGTGAAGTTTATGCGACTCAACAGGTCAGGGCAATCTACGTCACCCTTGATCAAGTTGTGCACAAAAATCACACATAGCAAGGTTGGAATTAGCTAAGGTTGGAAGGTTTATTAAAAGCAATCTAATAGGGTAAGAGGGCAGACTCACACCTGCATCCCAGCTGAGGCCGCGTAGAGCAAAAAGTAAAAAGTTTTTCTGAACTGATTCTATACGTTATACGTTATACTGAGAGCACCATACGCAAGAGCCGTATTCTAAAATCGGACGAACGAGAGAGGTGGAGAGAGTCTTTGTTATATAGGGGTCGGTAAATTCCTTTGACCACCTCTTTATAAACCCAAGCACGCCCATGGCCTTATTCACCATGGTAGAAATGTGTTCTGAAAACTTTAACTTGTGATCTAATAGAACACCAAGATCATCAACCATTAGTACTCGTCATACATAAGTACTCGAGAGTATGTTAATACAGAAGGCGGGTAATTTATAAAGAGAGTAAAGAGTAAGGGGCCTAGATGGCTGGCCTGGGGTACACCCGAAGTCACCATAACTGGAGAGGACAGGGAGTTTTTGAAAAGGACTCTTTGAGACCTATAACAAAGGTAGCTAGAGATCCATCTCAGGAGATTGGGCGGGAACCCTAGAAGGTCGAGCTTTTGTGCTAGGAGGGAATGGTTTACAGAATCGAACGCTTTACTAAAATCGGTGTAAACAACATCCGTCTGCAAATTACCTTGAAAGCCTTTTATTATAAAGGAGGTAAACTCCAATAAATTTGTAGTGGTTGATCTCCGCCTTATAAATCCATTTTGAGTTAGAGATATAAGTGATCTGCAAAGGTGCTGCAGGTGCGGAGTTAAAATTTTCTCAAACACTTTAGGAATAGCGGATAACTTAGATATACCTCTATAGTTCATTGCGTCAGACTTGCTACCTTTCTTATGGAGAGGAATTATAAAGGACTCCTTCCATATCGGGGAAAAGCATGAAGAATTTATGGATAGGTTGAATATTTTAAGCAACGGCCCACACAGAGACTCGGCACAGTACCTGAATACACAGCCGGGAACTCCGTCCGGACCCGGTGAGGACACCGGCTTTACTGTCCGTAGATCATGAAGAAACGAGCTTTCATTTTGCAAAGGACAGAAGATGCCGTTCGACTTCGGTAAACCGTATGGAAACGGCTGACTAGAGTAAACGTCCTGCGAATAGGTAGTTTGGAAAAAACGGGCAAAAAGATCGGCAATCGCCTGATCATTATCTGCCGACGTATTAAGGAAGGATAGCGAGGATGGGTGTGCGGACGTTCTACGCTTACTGTTTACGAAGCATTAGAACTGTTTGGGGTCCTTTGAAATACGTATCCTGCATCGAGATAGGTAGTTCTGATAGCATTGAGTGTAAAGAACTGAAAAGTTTTACCGAGCTATTACATAATGAGAAAGAGAAGAAGGAGAGCCAACTTCTTGACATTTTTTATAAAGTCTTGATTTTAAGTTTTTTAGACTGGATAGCTGCTTGGTAAACCAAGGGGGTTTTCTTGATCTAATCGGACACGAAATTGGGACACAAGAGACAAAAAGTGAGTCCAGTGCATCATAAAAAATGTTTGTGCCTGTCGTAACATCACTGCACAAATATGAAGCGGACCAATCAAAATCCCTAATGAGGTTATTAAGCTTCGTAAACTCGGCTATACGGAAGCAGCGGACACATTGGGGTAATCTACCCGACCGATCCAGTACCGTTCGTCCTAGGTCAAGCGACACATCAAAAGTCGGATTGTAGGCATCTTCAGGTATAGTGAGCGGGGGGACTCGAGTTAACAACGCTAAGGTCGGATCCGTTACAAAGCACAGACCAAGAAATCGACCCAAGGAGTTTTTTACATGGTTAACTTGAGACAGAGACAGGTCAATCAAGCCGTCAACAAAGTCTAGACGTGCCATGGGTACCAGACTATTAGACTCATTTGCCGAAGATCAAACAATTCCTGGCAAGTTGAAGTCACCAAGAACTATCATGTGATCTTTGTCAGATAGCGAGGAAGAGATAGCGGTTAAGGCGGACAAATGCTGCTCGTAAATTGCGATATCCGAAGAAGGTGGAATATACGAACAAGTTATAAAAACTGAGAAAGCGGGAAGAATCAGTCTTACACACAGAAATTCCAGTTCCTGCTGGATCTGGACTGTGAAAAGTTCCGACGTGAAGTTTGAGTTCACAGCAATCAGAACCCCTCCTGCACGTCGAGACGAACGATCCTTTCTATATGTTGTTTACCGTCCTGTCAAAACTTCGGAACTAAGAAGGTCCGGCTTTAACCAGGTCTCGGTAAACACAATAACGTGGGATGCAAATGCGACACTATCCTGGAAAAGAATGCTGAGCTTACTACGCAAGCCTCGAACATTCTGATAGGTCACTAAAAGAGAGTTTGTTAGTTTTTTGGACGGGTGGAGGTAGAGCGGAAAGATGACGAAGGAGCACTGGTCTGATTAGTTGGCAGAGTTATTGGGGGCCTAGTCTTTTTCTTTGCCTTAAACTCCTTCACCACCAAAAGCTCCGGCCAAAATTTGGCAGAACAGATGGTGTTAAAGTGAGCTTGAGAGACACTTATTTTAAAAGAAGCTATCTCCCTGGCATACGAGAAGTTAAACTTTTCCACCTTAAAATCAACGGCTTTTATTTGGCTTTGAATATAAGCCGTCACATCTTTAATTGTGGAGTCAGGGGCAAGCAGTGAGACAAAAATTGGTCTCTTTGGTGGGATCCCCACCAATCTTGGCACCACAGGCCTATTACCTGTGATGGT
This sequence comes from Drosophila algonquin, assembly GCA_035041765.1. NCBI lineage: Eukaryota > Metazoa > Arthropoda > Insecta > Diptera > Drosophilidae > Drosophila > Drosophila algonquin. The sequence goes on from JAWNKY010003428.1 coordinate 107,621, forward strand.
AATACCCGGGATGTATATTCACTGGTGGGGTCGGAATTGAGGGGACCGTTAAGGAGTTTGCGGACATTACGGGCACGAACGCTACAGAAGATTTTGGCTGCATGCCCTCCGACGCGATAAATTCGGCTACCGAATTTTCATCGCCAGTAGCTGTCGTTGCCTTTGGAGTAGCGAATGAAATCAACTGCTGCACTATTGGAGTGGTCGGAGTCAGCTTGTCAGCATCGGCCGGTCGAGGAGCAGTCGGCACATGCAGATGCCGCGGAGTGACCTTTTTGCGCCTAGGAGACTCAGTCAATAGTTTGAGACCACTAAACTCAGACTCCATGGCTAGGAGCCGATCGCACTGCTCTTTGAAGCCCACGGTCAACTCCCTAAAGACTTTCCGGGTCTGCCTCATAAGCGCTGCCATCTCCTTCTCAACCGGACGGCATGCCTCACAGCTGTAATGCAGGCCATTTCTTTTTGAGATGGCATCACCCACGAGACCGGAAAACCCGGCGCATTTAGCGTGCACTACGCTATCGCAGAGCCAGCAGGGGATACTCGGCTGGTGATGGGTGATCTGCTTCTTGCAGGTTTTTTTTATCGCAGACCACAGAGAATTCCATTTTAAAATGTAAAAATGTATTTTATGTTTTCCTTCAAAAAAAATTGAAACAATTTTTTAAAAAATTTTACGCCTTCAAAAAATTAAGTTTTGTATAGGTTCAAGCCTTTAGTTTCTACAATTGTGCTTGTAGTCTTCATTCTTTCATTTATTATACCCGGTACTCGAAGAGTATAGGGGTATATTAGATTTGTGGGGATAACGGTTGTGTGTAACGCCCAGAAGGAAGCGTTTCCGACCCCATAAAGTATATATATTCTTGATCAGCATCAATAGCCGAGTCGATATAGCCATGTCTGTCTGTCCGTCCGTCTGTCCGTCCGTCTTCATTTGCTCCTATATCTCATAGACTATTTAAGCTAGAGTAACCAAGTTTTGTATTCAGTCTCCCGTGTTTTCACACTACTACGAGTGTATTTCAAAATTTCGCTCCGCCCCTTTCCGCCCCCACAAAGGACGAAAGTCTGTGGCGTACACAATTTTGAAGATACGGGAAAACAAAATACGCGGAAGCATAGACGATGACCATTTCTATCAGAGTGTTGAATCTGAATCAGATCGGATTATTAATATAGCCACAATGTAGAAAACCATTTCGAAAGTCATCGTTCTCTCTCGCTCTCTCTCACACGAGACCCTGTCTGTTTTTTTTCCTATTCGTTTAAATGACCGCCTAGATCTCAGAGACTATAAAAGCTAGAGCAACCAAACTTTCTATCCAAGCTCCTGTGATACCAAACCAGCACGAATTTGTTTTAAAATTTACCCACGCCCGTTTCTGCCCCCACAAAAGACGACAATCTGTGGAATCCTCAATTTTTAAGATAAATGAAATCGAAAAACGCAGAATCATGGGAAATCACCATATCTACCAGATTGCCGAATATGGATCAGGTCGGATCAATATTATGGCCAGAAGAAACAAATTAAATTTCAGTGGCTACGCAACGCCTGCCAAGCGCTGACTCATGCCCTCTCTCTCTGTCCTAAACACTTGTACGTCTCAAATATGTAGTTATACATGTCATGTAGAAATGAAGAAGCAGATATAAAAAGCATATGCAAACAAAATTGGAAACATGCATTATATTCCAAAAATGATTTGACTTCATTTTTTGAAATATTATTTTTTGCCAAAAATTTAATTCGTCCCTTTTGCGAACATATAATAAATTGCATAAATCGCAAGCTCATATATGTTTAGTTATATACTGACTGAGTACCGGGTATAAGGTAGAGCCGCGGCCTTTGCCTCGGCTCACAACGTTCCCCCTCGTTTTCCATTTAGGTTCCCTTTACTTACTGCAGCTTTAGCTGCTCTATCAGCATTTTCATTGACAACCACACCCTTGTGACCTGAAATCCAAAGGATGTCCAATTGTTGAATGTCAGATATGTTTATATGTTATGTTATATGTTATATATGTTATATGTTTATATGTTCGGGCCAGCCGCTAATTAACAGGCCTAGCTTAAACTATACATACAATACAATATTCAATGCACTGTAAACACCAACGTTCGGTAGCGCTGCTGCGCTCTCCTTCTGTAAAGGGCGCTCTGCAGCCGCCGCTTCGGCTCTAGCTTTGTTTAGCCGACGGCGCTAACTTTAGTAATCTGCTAACCTCTCTGCGCATTGGTTGCATTTTGGATCTCGATATACATTTAGCTAGCAGCCGCCAGTATAAATAAACAGCATTAAATTTGGAAATATTCGTATTAACATTTTGGATAAAATAGGTGCCAAAAAAGCTTGGCATCTCAAACAGTCGTTTTTAACAAAATACGAGTCTACTTGCTTGTTACTCATACGTTTTTTTGCGCCAAAACCATCGCACAGAATCGCAGCTTATTTATATCTTTTAATTATACAGAGTTCGCTCTCCTTTTTAATCCCATACTTATACTTATCCGTACTGTCACTTGGCATCTCTGCTAGAACTATACCACTGTATAGTTGAAATGATGATCATGTCTTCCTTTTCATATCTGTCAAGAATTTGGGAAATCCGGGCTCTGATCTCCTCTACCGACTACTCTTCTTTTTTAAGAAGTTGTTTATCTATAATATTTATCTTTGTTTTTAAGAAGTTGTTTATCTATAATATTTATTTTATTACAATATTTAAAATTATTACAGTATTGTGTCTTGTCAAAAAAGGATATAAAATCATTTATGGTACGGCTGTAGCTAGTGCAAGCTTTTGACTTCTTAAGTCCTCAAACATTTTTGTATTAAGGATTTTTATTTTAAAAAAGATCTTTGGCTGTAGTCCATATGACCCTAAAAAAAGGTGGCATGACACCCGGCAGAACAAAAATCTCATGTTTATTTGTGTCTGGTGGTACGCCTACATATCTCCTTAGCACTCCAGCTTGTGCAAATTCCATATCTTTATCTTTATTGGAGCATATACAGATGTTATAGAAACTGGTGATAGTCTCTACAGCTACAGCTCGTCTCTACAGCTTCGGCATCAATCATTGTATGGGGCGCCCAGCCTGTTTGCTGATTGCCACGCATTGTCTGCTCGTCAATTATATTCCTCTTTTATGATAATTCTGCAGGTGTCCATTGGCATACAAATATCCTCCTTGTCTTGGAGAAGGGTTATTGTGGTGCCAGTTCTGGCCAGCTCGTCTGCTTTGCAGTTGCCTTCGATGTCCCGATGAGCCGGAACCCAAATAAGACTAAAAGCAAATTGATGAGCTATCTCGTGAAGAGATTTGCGGCAATTTGCCACTCTAGCCAAGATTGAGAAAATCGCATGGAATGATTTGATCGCAGCTTGGCTGTCGCTGTAAATGTTTAGTAGTAGATTCCTCCTCCGATCTTGTTGTCCAACTTCGATCCATCTGTGAAGATGCTGATGGCCCTATCTGGGCCTGGGGGTCGCTTGAGCCATTCGTCTCTGCTAGGGATGATTTTATTGTCTGTGTGTTCCCTTGAGACGCAGTAGTCTGTTTTCGGGGGGACGGTACTGCTGGTTAGTATGGATGAGAGACCCATGAGCTGTGATGTCTATTGGTCGGAGTCTCCCAGACGAATCGCTGCCATTTCTGCCCTTTCCTTTCCCGCAAGAGATGGCTTTTAGTGCATCATTTGGAGTGGTGCGTAGTGCTCCACTAATGCATAGGGCTGCGGTTCGCTGAACATTGCCCAGTTGTTTGGTGATCGATCCTTTTGATACGGCCAGCCACCACACTGTAACTATTGGATCCATTGGACTATGCTTGGGTTCATGGCCCACTTCAAAGCAAGCTTTTTTGCATATGTATAGGGTATAGGCTATAGTAGCCTTCTTCACTCTGTCCTTTATGTTAAGGTTCCAGTTAAGCTTCTTGTCAATTACCAACCCTATGTAACTGGCACTGTCGCTGAAGGAGAGCCTGCATCCATTTAGTATTGGAAGGTTGAGGGGTGGAACCTTGTATTTATTTGTGAATTTGAGGGATTTATTCTCAGTCCACGCGATTTTGTCCATTCTGACAGTCTTGCGAGCTTTGCGCTCATTAGGTCGCACAGTGCTTGAAGACAAGATAATTGCGACGTCATCCGCGTATGCCACTACCTTGCAGCCCTCCCCCTCCAGGTCACATAGAATCTTATTGACTGCTATGTTCCATAGAAGGGGAGACAGGAAACCGCCTTACGGAGTGCCTCTGTTGACATACCTTAACTGAGTGGACGATCCCATCGATGATGTCACCGTCCTGCATGTGAGCAATTGATCGATGAGTATCACTGTCCACTTCCAGGTCAGTAAGCGCTTCCGTAATGGCACCTGGCCCGACGTTGTTGAAAGCTCCCTCGATATCGAGGAAGGCTATAAGAGAGTATTCCTTGAGGTGTAGAGATTTCTCTATCACTAAAACTACTTCATGGAGTGCCCTTTCCGTGGATTTTTTTTTCGGTCCTCAGGTGTAGACCGAGAATTCTCTCAAAAGTTTGAGAAGGAAGGACGATAGACTTATTGGTCTGAAGTCTTTTGAGTCGAGAGCGAGGCCCTACCCGCTTTGGGGATAAAGATTATCTTTGCCTTGAGCCACTCTTGTGGTATGTTCCCTACTGTTAGTATCTTTCTGAAGTTACATTGTAGCCAGTTGATGGCCGAGTCTCCGGCCTTTTGTAGTTGGGCCGGAATGACCTGGTCAGAACCTGGCTATTTGAACGGATTAAAGCTGTTTACTGCCCAGCTTATGTTCCGTTTGGTAAGAATATGGTCCATGGTTATTGTCGGGCCTTTGCTATGGAGTTGCGCCGGCTTGATGGTTGTGCACCCCGGGAAGTGGGTTTCGAGTAATATATGGAATGATTCCTCGCTAGAGTGAGCTCACATTCCATTGTTTCTTTTAAGATACCCTACCGAGGGGGTAATTGACCAATGCTTCGTTAGCGCTTTTGGCTCTGTTGAAGAGGGTCCTGAAGCTTTTACGTACGATATCGATTTGTTTCGACCACCAGAGGGGTTCCTTTTTACCCCTGGTCTTGTGTGGTAGGCAAGCTGCCGTGAAGGTCTTGTTGCATATTTTCGTGAAATTGTTCACTAGGTGATCTAATTCGTCTTGAGTGTCCGGGAACGTTGGTGCTGTGTTGGAGAGTAATTCCTCCATGGCTGAGCTATATTTTACCCAGTTGGCTTTCCTGGGGTTAATACGTTTACGTTAATACGTGTGCGGTTGTTTTCGGGCTCCCGCATTGGGTGTGGTGAACATTGGCGTCGCAGCCTATTAGTAGGCATATGTTAGACCTGTCGCTTTCACTGGCCAGCTTGCGAACGAGGTCGGTAATCCACAGACGTTATGTTCCACTATCGAAGGCTCCTGGATTAGGACAATGTCGGCTCCGCTTTCGTCCAAGCGGAGTAGAAGACAGCAGATGCTGCATTACAGTGGTGGAGATTTACTTGAAGGAGTCTAAGAGACATCTTTAAGAATCCCCACCACTGACTCTTTATTGAGATCGACCACGGCTTTGTCTTGCGTCGCCTCCACTTTTACCAAGTTCCAATCGGTGGTCGGAAGGCTTGGATTGCACCTCTGCAGTATTTTGAGGATGCGTACTGTCTCCTTAAAGGTGGCCGGCACCCTTATTATCGCCCTCGGTCTGCTGGGCACCTCGCTCCAGTCCAATGCGATGAGCTTCGTCCCAGCGTAGACCTCTCCGATCTTTACGGAACTCAACGGAGCGCTCGTCTTCGCAGGCAATAATTTTGTTACCCTTTCTCTAGGAGCTCGAAGCAGCGGTCGGCCAATGCCGCTTCCACCCACTTCCACTGGGTCCTGGGTATCTTATCTCCACGTTGCCTTTGTCGGGGACGCCAATAAGCGTCCTCTCTTAGACCTCTTTGCAGCCGGTCCAGGAGTCAGTCAGCCAATCAGCTGATGGTCTGTCTTCCGTGCTCGTGTTCTGCCGATCGAGTACATGCCATGCACTTCTCTTTTCAGCGTGTGTAAATTTTCTGGCTTAGGCACTAGTAGATGGCAACTTATCTCCATCCACTTTACAAGCAGGTCGGGCAGCCGCAATGTTGCTTAGCTGCCTCTCCTTGGTGTCCATGTTGGGCAGTGCTTTGCCACCCACCCTAGATTCGCAATGGGACCCGCTCGGGTTCACGCCAGTGCTTTCCGACTTGCAGGTGTGTCCTGCTGTTGAGCTGGTCGGGCCAGGCGTTAGGGTCGCTGCCTTCCCATGCGAGGGATTGCTCCCAATTGGCTCCCAATGACTTTTTCTGATACATTTGGAGATTTAAATGTTCTTAAAGAATTATGGTTATCCAGCGCACATATTCAGTATTAAATTTACGGGAAAAAAAATCCGGCCCCCCTTCACAAAATCCTGGGTACGCCCTTGCCTCCTATAATAGCTTCCCATTATCCTTGTTCATGACCGACGACTTGTTAGGGTTGTCATTTAATTTCTTTTTCATGTTGGCCAATGCAAAGTCATGGCTATGCAAAATTAGAAAAAAATCATCGGCAAACTGCATGATGCGTGTCATGTAATCTCTTACTTGATGAAATTTTTTGTAAGCTTTTTATACTGGGTGCGTTTCCTCTATCGATATCGGAAAAGACGCAGAGAAGCAGAAGAGCCGGTTACACTGCGTCTTTGAGTCTTTAGAACAGCAGAAGAGAGGAAGTAAATATGCGAAAATCAACGGGATATATAAAAAAAAATGAGTGGAGTGGCGCAAAATGAAGAGCGGCGGGGTTATCTGCAGAAAAGTTGCAATATGTCTTGCAACTGCAACGTCCTCCTCGCGTTTTGAAACTTGTAAGTAAAGAGTAGATAATGTTCTCTTTTCAATTAAATAATGTATTCTAAATTGCAATAGCCACAATATGGTTCATTTTAAGAGGAAAAATGTGGTAAACAGCTCCAACGCATTCTTCAAAGACAACTTCCGCAGGAGAAGAAGAGTACGTTCGACAGTCTAGTGGGACTGCTGCCTAATCTACGAAAGCAGGATACATATTTTCGACAGGCTAACCTTTTCTCCAAAAAGGATCCCGGGATCCTCTGCGGGATATCGCATAATGGGGAATTTATTCGGTGTGTTCAATACTATTGTGTGTAGGATTTTGATAAAATTTTATCAGGAAGTGATTGCTGAACTCGCTAACAAGCCAGTAGAATTTCTTACCCAGAGAAGATTACGGAAGCAGTTAAAGGATTCAAAGACATGGGATTTGTAGCAAAAAATTTGAAATCAACAATATTGTTGAAATGCTTGATTTAATAATAAAATTAGTTTAAGAAATTTGCATTGTTTAGCTTTACATGTATTTCTCAAAACCAATAAAAAGCACAACGTGATCCTTGTTTTTTTTTTTTGGAGGTTATTACACTGATAAGCGTAAGATCTGTAAGGTAGGTATTTTAAAATATGTAAATGATTTTCAAGCGTGACCTTGGGCCAGGATATGGGCCGGCAATTCCTAATGTCACCTAGGTGTTTCTTTATTTTGGGTATAGGCGTTAATAGAGCGCCATTCAGTTGGAAAATCACAAGATGATACTTTCTTATTTTAAAATTTGAATAACTCAGTCTTATTTTAGCCTGTTTACTCTACGGTTGAGTTATTGAGTTTAGGGCAAAACTCGAGTTCCTTTTACATGGGGAAGCATAGAGGACATAGAGGTGGCAAAATGTAGGTTTGGTTGCGTTTAATTGAGTTTGTCCGATTTATCGAATCTTTCAAACGTGATCTGCCTAAAATGGAATTTTCTCCACTAATTACAACAAAAATAAGCAGCTCAAAATTTAAATAAAATTATAAAAATTGTAAAAATTATGGCCTAGAAAAAAGGTGCAAATATACATACAATCGTTAAAACCAATATTAACACTAGCACTAACGAAACAATAGTCATGCTACGCCAACACATATAACTATAGCCCTAAAAAATTGTAAGTCGCACCTATAGGTAAGGCCAGGTGCAACATAGCATTTAGCTAGGCAGGATCTAATCTCCAAAGGTTTCTTTCCTTAGCAACGTCGGCAGGAACCACGCTCGGTCAAACGACACCCAGTCTCTAGAGGCACAAGGTGGTCAGATAGGACACCCTATGAGCACGTCACCGACAGAGAATCCCCACGAGGAACAACGCATCACCACAGCAGGATCCCCCTCGCATCAGATCTCGACCAGATCAAGTAACGCCATAGAACTCATGCAGGTCAAGCCAACAAACGGGACCACAGGACCACACGACGCGTTCGCTGAAGCGTGCCGTGCGTTCCATGCCAACACCAGGTCGCCGCACCACCACCACACCGGAACCCAAGCCCTACACGCAAACAGCTGAACCACTACTGGGCAACATCATCGGTCCCTCTGAGCGACCCGACGGACTGGAAGGCCCATCCACGTCCCGCGAAGGACTACAGCACCTCCACGCGGCTGAAGACCGAACCACGGCCGCCAACAACCAATGGCCAGCACTGCGCCCAGAGGATCTCGACGAGTTGCAGGCCGAAAACCAAGCCCTACGTGAGAAGTTGGCGCGTCTGCGGAAGACATGCCAGCAGCTTTCCCAGTCCCAGCCAATGCGCCAGAAGAATCGGACCTCGAAGGAAGGGACCCCACCGTCGACACCACCTCACGAGGTCTCGCGCTACGACTACGATCGGCGGGCTAAGCTGTACCCAAAGCGGTTAAAGTCACCCCCACCAGCCATATATTTTTTTATATATTATTATTATATATATATTTATATTTTTTGGTGTTATATATGTGAAATAAATGTTAATTTATATGAATGCAATTCAAACTCTACTATATCATACGTTTGTGCCAAGAATTTTTCCAGCACAAGACAAATTCAAGAAAAAATTATATGTGTCGAACTCAAGCTTTCAATTACAATAGTCGTCACGACTTTTCCGCTGTCGCCCAAACTGATGTTTTAAAATTTAAAAGAATTTTGTTTTTTCCAGGTTTAGATTTTTTTAAAGAATTTTTGAAAAATGTGTTTTTTTTTCAGAGGTAGTGCTTCTATTTTTCAAAAAACGAGAGGGAACGTTGTGAGCCGCGGCCTTTGCCGCGAAGAACGAAGAACGAAAAAGAGTAGAAGGGTATTTCACGACCATCACGAATGATTAAACAAGCTTGACTTGTTGGTTTTGTGCACACAAACAACACGACGCGGGAAACGATTTGATTTATTCTAGTATAAAATTATATATATCTATATAAATCTATCTAAACGCCGATTTGTTCTATATTATATCACTTTATTTTTTGCTAAAATATTGCTTCGTTTTATAAATAAACTTTAAATATATCTTAAATAGAAATCGTAGCTTATAATATGTGGCCATCAATATTAATATATCAATCAAAATTTGGCAAATAAAATAAATATTAATATTAATACTTTGTATGTAATCCCTTAACCTTTACCATTAGCCTACTATTTATGGAGGAGACCAGGTTCCAAGTGGTTTCCGGGCTTATTTTGTTCCATTCCTCTAGCACATGTCGTTATACCCGGTACTCGAAGAGTATATGGGTACATTAGATTTGTCGTTATAGTGGATGTGTGACCCGACTCCATTAAGTATATACATTCTTGATCAGCGTCAATAGCTGAGTCGGTATAGCCATGTCTGTCTGTCCGTCCGTCCGTCCGTCTTCATTAGAGCCTAAACTCAGAGATGATAAAAGCTAGAGCAACCAAGTTTTGTATCTAGTCTCCTGTGCTATCACCCTACTACGTGTATTTCAAAATTCTGCACCGCGCCTCTGCCCACATAAAGGAAAAAATTCTGTGGCAAACACAATTTTGAAGATTCGAGAAAACTGAAAACGAAGAATCATAAGAGATGACCATTTCTATCAGAGCGTTGAATCTGGATCAGATCGTTTTATTAATATAGCCACATGGAAAACAAGGGGGAACGTTGTGACCCCGTCTGCTTTGCCTATTCGTCCAAATGAGCGCCTAGATCTCAGAGACTATAAGAGCTAAGGCAACCAAACTTTCTATCCAACTCCTGTGATATCACTTCAATACAAGTGAATTTCAAAATTTTGACACGCCCCCTTCCGCCCCCAAAAAGAACGAAAATCTGTGGAATCCACAATTTTTAAGATAAAAGAAAACCAAAAACGCATAATCATGGAAAATAATCTTAACCATGGAATATCTGTTGAATCTTGATCAGGTCTAACTACTATTTTAGCCAGAAGGAACAAATTAAATTTCAGTCGCTACGCAACACCTGCCAAGCGCTTACTAATTCCCTCTCTCTCTCTCGCACACATTTCCACGTCTCGTATAAGTAGTTATACATGTACATGTAGACATGTAGAAGAAGATGTAAAAATCATATGTAAACAAAAATTGAAACAGATATTCATATAAAAATTTCAAAACTGGTTTGACTTAATTTTTCGAAATTTTAATTTCGTCCCTTTTGCGAACATATAATAAAGTGCATAAATGGTAAGCTCACATGTATGTAAATATAAACTGACTGAGTACCGGGTATAACGTTCCCTCTCGTTTTTGGATTCGTTTATTTAAAATGTTATCCAAATACTCCACAGTAGCTGTTGACATCGTCGCCAACTCTATACATTCCAGCATCGTTATGGTATCTTGCTCTGCCAAATAAAGTAGAATTAATTCTTGCCAGTTCATATTAATAAAATTAATTTAACCAAATTTATGTTTACAAGTACGTGCCAGCAGCCAAAACTTAATAAATAAACTTTAACGTTAACTCACTTATCGATAGGTTATTCACTGTAGTGTAAATAGGCTATTAGTGTTTAGATTTAAAGTGCGCAGCATTTCATAAGTTATCTGATCTAGTCCTCCCTCTGTTTTTCTGTTTCCCAACTCAAGATTCCTATGGAAAAACGGCGATCTTCATTTTCTTTTGTCGCAAAAATATTTGTATGACTTTTGCCTAATTTGGTACTTGCTCTTCTAAAAAGTCTAGATAGGGCCCCGATTTATCAGAGTCAAACAAAACAGGCGTATCTAAATAAAAGTTTTTGAGGTTTGTAAGGAACCTCCAAGCGTCCCTGGTAGTGCCGTCGCACAGTTGGTCCTCTGCCCGAATAACTTTTCAAAAATAATTTTTTTCATGAACGCATTTGGCAAAAATAAAATATGTAATCGATAGAGAATAGTTCAGACATTATAAATCCAATTTTTTTAATTTTTTTTTTAAATCGGTTCATAATTTTAGGAACTTCTCAAACTTGAGAAATTATTCGTGAGGACGAATAAATGACAATTTTTACGAAAATTCCCTACTTTCAAACAGAATATTGGGCGATGTAAACAATATATTATATATATATATATTTATATATTATATATAACATATTTGTATGGCTTCTGTAGTTCCTATACACCTGAGGAGTGAAACTTCTGAACATTGGAGAAATCTTCGACCATCACCGATTAATAATTGTCTCCCTATTTTCATCAAATATGCGAAGCAGTCCTCTGAATTGATTATATCAAGTGAGATACAAAATCAAATTAGCCAACTGAAACCTACTGTTTTTCAAAACAAGAGTGGAAAAACATTACCGATTAAGTTTGATTTCTTCCTGACAATGATTGATGGAAAAGTCTTAAATGAAATTACAAACACCTCCTCAACTCCTCAACAAGACTATCACAGTTTAGACGACTCAACGACTACATTGCAGAATAAAGTGTATAGCAGTTATTCTGAAGCTAGCCCACACACTTCCTCGGCCAGGAGAAACAAAAACGGATAATACACCTCATGAGGATATACAGAGTAGAAAGGAAGTTATACAAGCTGAATTCTCTCAGAAGCTAGGTTTTAAAGTTGACTGCAAAGCACGGATACTTCGAGGAAATTTGTTGAAAATAATAAAATTTCATCTTTGATCACAGATGTTAATCATGAGATCATTAAAAGGTTGGCTATTATCCTAAATGTTATAAACTGCACAGAAATGATAAATGGTGCAAAATATGCGAATACGCATCAAAAACAGCTCAACTTTTGACTTAATTGTATACTTCGAAAAATTTTGGCTCACGGGAAGGACTTAATAGAGTATCAGTACTTACCAATTGGAGAGCTGTCCGAAGAAGCACAGCTATGAAAAAACAAAGACTATAAAAGGTTCAGATACACTAATACGTGCAAAATTTCTCGTGTTCGACAAAATGAAGACCTTTGTAACGTGCTGGCAGCCTCATCGGATCCACTTCTTGCATCGCTAAGACATGTGCGATAACGAAAGGATTTGGAAGATAGCAACTATAGTGCCGAAATTTTAAGTTTATTAGATATCAACCTTAATGTTGATGATTATTGTGTTAAAAATCAGCCATCATAAGTAAATATTAATTTAAAAAATAACCTAATAAATGCATGATTGATTAAAAACAAAAGTTGTTAATTTGAATTTTACATGTAAGATATGCTCGAAAATATTTCTTAACTTTGACCTTGAATATTAAAGCACCACGAATACCTGGCAGTCGTAACAAACATTCATTATAAAGCTTGGGAAGTTTTCTTGCTTTTTGCTTTGCACATTTTTGAAATCGCTGCATTAGTTTAGCAGTTATGATTTTTTATGAGCTAAATGAGGAAGGGCCCCACTGTGCATCGTTCTATATGAAAAATCTAATATTTTTTAGATTCCAAATATTTATAAACAAAAGAGACGGGATTTTATAGTTTTCTCCAGTTTATTCAAAAAAAAAAAAGGTATTGCGGTGGCTTGGAGCGTAAGACGACAAGTCCACACCCTAGCGTACGAACATGAGCGTGAGCCCCAGTCGACCGCACGCACTCCAATTCGCCGTTAGATTGCCATCGGCTTACGGGTAACCCGAAGATCTGGCGAGCGTACTTCAATTTAGTTAATTTCTCTTAAATTACTTTATGCTAGTTATCAAGTTTAATCTACTCCAACTCTATGCATAACTTGTCTTTTTGGCAATTTTTACAGCCTTCTTCCATGTGATATTAAGATTTACAGCACTGCAGTAATTTGGGAAGGAGGGTTTTGACAAAGATTTTTTTTGCGCGTCCTTGAAATTGCTAAAAATTTGGCTAAATTCTTATCACACCAAAGCTTCGGATATTTTTTCTTAATTTCATAATTTCTATTTTTGTCTTAACCTCAACCTGCCCTAACTTATTAAGTAGCCTATTTTTGGCTTAAAGCTTTGTTAGACTACCTCGATTTCCTACTGTTTCGATAGTAATTGGGTGATGGTGACTACCACCCAGAAAATATTTGTCGCACTTCCATTTAACAATACTGATTCCTTTCACAAAGATTAAATCCAGAACAGACCCTGAAGTTGAATCAATATTTCTTCTGAAGGTTATATTGCGATTATTTGTTAGATGTTAACATGCATTATTAATAGCTTGCTTTAAAAAGGTACCTTTTCCACTATTTATCGTGTTACAAAATGTGTTTTGCATTAAAATCAATGACATTGTCAACAGAGTCATGTTTTTCGTCCTGTTCGCTCTCGGAATCAGTTCTCCACGCAGATATCAAACCATACACGTCGTTTTACGGAGCTTCACTTTTGTGTAACGTCATAGTTAATAATCTGCATTTAAATAATAATAACACTAGTGTTGAACTGCCGAGCTTTTTCGGCAGCGTAGCTTGCGAATTATTAAAGACGGGAGTTTAGTTTGATATAGTTTATTGTCAATAGCGAAAGTTGTGTGGATAGGATAGCAAAAGCGAGATTAGCGATGTAGAGTTAGCCGGTTCAAGAGTCCAAAACTGCAAGAGGAAGCGGGCCGAATTGCCCGTTCCCTAATGCAAGCGCGACGATTGAAGAGTCCAGACACTGCAAAGGCAGGCGGGCCGAATTGCCCGTGGCCTAATGCGAGCGCGACGATATCCAGACTGATTTGAGGGCAGGCGGGCGAATTTCCCGTGCCCTACTACAAGCGAGAGTGCAACAGATCCAGAGGAGAGAGCAATATCGAAGACGAAAGATCAATAGAGTTATAGAAAAGTCAAAAGAAAGAAGGAAAGAAGACGAAAGAACGGCTGGGTAGGCTGCTGCCGTGCGGGAGCTTATATGTATATATGTGTGTACAATGCAGTGCAGTGGGCAGTACAAACAACAAACAATAAAATAGGAATTTAATTTACTGCTGCACCACTGGCTATAATGTTTCCATCGAGTCTCCCAATATTGGGCTGCGGAACCCGACAACTAGTCAACACGACATTTCCTCTGTCGCCTAAAATAACTTTTTCTGAAAAATTTGGAGATTTCAATTTTTTTTAAGAACTAAGGTTTTTTATAGTTTACTGTTTTTTTTAAAGAATTTTTTAAAACTTTGGTATTTTTCTTCAGAGGTAGTGCTTCTTTTTCTCACAAAACTTAAGTTTCCTATAACTGGTTGCATTAAACTTTATTTTATTTATTAATTTTCGGTTTTTGATAGACGCATTAATTAGGCCGAATTTTTACGATAAATTCCGTTAGCCGACGTATAACCGTTTTTATACCCGGTACTCGAAGAGTATAGGGGTACATTAAATTTGTCGTTATAGAGGATGTGTGACCCGACTCCATTAAGTATATACATTCTCAGCGTCAATAGCTGAGTCGGTATAGCCATGTCTGTCTGTCCGTCCGTCCGTCCGTCTTCATTAGAGCCTAAACTCAGAGATGATAAAAGCTAGAGAAACCAAGTTTTGTATCTAGTCTCCTGTGCTATCATCCTACTACGTGTATTTCAAAATTCTGCACCGCGCCTCCGCCCACATAAAGGAAGAAATTCTGTGGCAAACACAATTTTGAAGATTCGAGAAAACTGAAAACGAAGAATCATAAGAGATGACCATTTCTATCAGAGCGTTGAATCTGGATCAGATCGGATTATTAATATAGCCACATGGAAAACAAGGGGGAACGTTGTGACCCCGTCTGCTTGGCCTATTCGTCCAAATGAGCGCCTAGATCTCAGAGACTATAAGAGCTAAGGCAACCAAACTTTCTATCCAACTCCTGTGATATCACTTCAATACAAGTGAATTTCAAAATTTTGACACGCCCCCTTCCGCCCCCAAAAAGAACGAAAATCTGTGGAATCCACAATTTTTAAGATAAAAGAAAACCAAAAACGCATAATCATGGAAAATAATCTTAACCATGGAATATCTGTTGAATCTTGATCAGGTCTAACTACTATTTTAGCCAGAAGGAACAAATTAAATTTCAGTCGCTACGCAACACCTGCCAAGCGCTTACTCATTCCCTCTCTCTCTCTCGCACACATTTCCACGTCTCGTATAAGTAGTTATACATGTACATGTAGACATGTAGAAGAAGATGTAAAAATCATATGTAAACAAAAATGGAAGCAGATATTCATATAAAAGTTTCAAAACTGGTTTGACTTAATTTTTCGAATACACTCGACGCAACTATTTACTACACGCGATGCCTTTTTTTCAATTTCGGATTATATAACAACTTTTAATTATGTCTTGTGTCTTTTTAACTGAAAAATGCCTTGTTTATGTGCTATCGATATAATCTCATTTTCCAACTGAGGTGGTACTACAATGAGCTCCTTATCTGGATCCTTCAACAAAATCTGATTCTGAATGTATTCTTTGTCCTCCACAATACTTTTAACGGTCTTCACCCAATCGTCGGTTAGCTGAGCTTCTTTTAAACGATGAACTTCAGTTTCAGTCAACATATAATAAGCTACAAGACTTAACGCGTCAACGTGCCTCATCTTCGTCCCTGAGCGATATTCAATAACATAATTGAAATCTTGTAGGTACATAGCCCAACGTGCTACTACCAAAGGAACATCTTTCATTTTCATGATCATTGTAAATCCATTAAAATCTGTGACAATTCTGAATTTTATACCCAAAAAATATACGCATCAGTGTGGATTTCTGTCTCCGATTTCGGATTGTACATTTTTAAAACAGGCCTACTAGTCAATGCTACTTTCGGTTGTTCAAACGCAACCTGATGGATCTCCTTAAATTCAAATTTAACATCCTTCCTCAAAAGATTTGTCAACAGTTTTTCAATAGCAGCATAACCCTCAATTAACTTTCGGAAATAAGACGTCAATCTTATGAAAAGTTGTATTGCTCTTTTATCAACTGGCACTGGGAATTTTACGAAGTCCATATAATTCTGATACCTGAGCTTTAATAGACCCTCTTCTATATCATGAATCCAAATAATAACATCATCCATATATACTGCTGCTTCGTTATTCTTTACAGCTCTCAGTACTGCCTTTATAAATCTAGTAAATACCGCTGGGGTATTTGAAATCCTTAATGGTACAAATAAAAATTCGAACTGACCATTTTGAGTCACAAAAGACGTATATTTTGAATACTCCGCTTCTTCCGGCTCATGTAAAAAACCATTTGTTAAATCCAATGTCGTGAACTACTTTGCACTCTGCAGTTTCTCTAATACTGTATCCATATGTGCCATGGAAAAGTTGTCACGAATTATTTTCTCGTTTAGCTTTCGGTAGTCACAGCACAACCTCTTGCTACCATTCTTTTTGGATACCGACACTACTGGCGATGCATAGTCACTATCTCTGCCCCACACCGACTTATATTTTACCTTTCCTTTTTCTTTTCTTTTTTTGTTTTTAGCTTAATTGTTGTTTTTAAGCTTAATTTTTGTCGCTTGGTCCACACACCGACTTATATTTTACCTTTCTTTGATTTTTACCTTTCTTTTATTTTTTTCTTGAACAAACTGTTTATATTTTTCTAAACAAAATATGAGTTCTTGTTGTGCTAAGAACTGTGACTGTTCGGTCTCTACACGGCAAACGTATGTCTACTGCTGGTTGTGTGACAACACGGCTCATACCAACTGTGCTAAATTGGGACACATCGGAGGTCGCGTTGGGGATCTAATTTAGACTCGCTGTGGCCTCAACTGGACCCGTTGGGACTGCAGGGCTATCGAAAGCGGCATGCGTGTCTTTATGAGATAGATGCATCTAGAATTCGCTGCTCTAAACGCTGGATTCCGAATGCTGCAAGATAAGTCTCGGTTGACGGAGTCTCACTTCAAAACACTTAAAATTTTGACTGAGTCTCCGAAGAGGAAGAAGGGTAATAAGTATTTACCCAATACTGATAATGATTTTTCTCTTGCAGCCCCTGAACCACCTGTACCTCATGCTCGGTCACCGCCTGTAACTGGTATGGAACCTGGAGCCAACGGTGCCATTGCATCTGCGCCCAGGCCTGTCGCACCACCCGCACCTCGTGCTCGGTCACCGCCTGTAACTGGTGCTATGGTGCCTGTAGCCAATGGTGCCGTTGCATCTGCCACTCCTGCACTAGACGTCTGCATGAATGGCAAAAAAAACACATTCAAATGTACAAAGTCAAAATTGAATTGAGTGAATACTTGTACAAAACGAAATGAGAATGAGTGAGTGACTGAAGTCGTGTTTCCCTCGGCTGCACAAAAATATACCCGAAAAGTGAGTGAGTGAGCAGCAGAAGTAATTAAATGTTGTATATTGAATACATTCGAATATTGTCAGCTGTTTTCTGCTGTGTGTGTTATCTGATAAAAGAAAGAGGAAAAAATAAAGAAATATGTGTGCAATGTATTTTTTGTTGTGAATTATTTAATTTATATATTTATTACATATAATTTATATTAGAGTTTAAAAACATAATTGTATTAATGTTATCTGGATTAGAAGCTATTGAACATCGCTTTTCTGTAATTAAGTTTCTTGCGATTGAAAAAGTTCTCTCAGAAGCTGCGCTGCTGGCTGGAATACAAAATATTTGGCAGCTTGTTTTATGCAGTATTGGGAAAAAATGTTTATGCATGTTCCACCATGCCAAAACTTCAAAATTGGTTGAGTATGGAAAATTTATGTTTGTAAAGCCTGCTATTTCCATTTCAATCTGATCTTTATTGGAGTCAACCTGGACAGCTTCTATGAACTCATCAAATTCATCGCTAGCCGTTTGAGTTTCAAAAGTTTCACAACTTGAGTCTACTAAAAAATGCTCCATAATAGTTTTGCAGTCATTTATTGTTGATTCCCTTTCATTTTGAGAAAATTGTTTTAGTTTATTTGTCGGTGGAAACAGAAACAATGCAATGCTGTGATATTTTGATAAATTTGGAGTAATTTTATCCAAAATTTGAGATCGTAGTGAAAACTTCATTGATTCAATTAGTTCAATATCACTGCACTCGGACTGACATTTTTTTTGTAAATTATATATATTTGGTAGAACCAAATGAATAGTCGGGCGTTTAACTGCTTCTAGTTTTTTGGAGACGTTTTCAAATGCTTCTAACAGACAAACTATGGCAGCTAAATTATTTTTATTCATTCCTTCAATTCTATATTCTTGTCCTTTTTTTTTTCAAAATTGATATTATTTCCGTCCAATTACTACCGACTTAAGCAAATAGTATACTGTATACTTCCAGCGTGTTGGGCAAAAGCTTTTTAGCGAGAGACCCAAAGAAGAACTAGCTCCTGACTTTTTAAAATAATTTACCAGCTTTGTAGAATGTGATACAATATTTGCAAGCTCAGGAACAGACTCAATTGATTTCTTCTCGACGGTGTTGTTCAATAAATGATTGACACAATGCATTTTTTCTAAGTTGCAGAAGGCTTTAATCATGTTGGACCCACGATCAGTAACAATAACTGGATTGTCCTTTTCGAGGTCACATCCAAAATGTCCTAAAACGTCGCCGATTTTTGCATGTATGTACATTTGCACCTAAACAAAGAATAATAAATTTAAAACTTTTACATATAGATTAAATATAGATACATACCTGTGCAGGAGACTTCCTTCATTGACTTCATGGCTAATAATCGGTCAACAAGAGCTCCATCCTTAATGTAGTGTATGGTACAGGACAAGTAAGACGACTTTAAAAAATTGTCTGTCCATATATATCACTGGTAATGGCGTATCCAAAACTCTTACATTTTTTAATTTCATCTTGAATCGGGCCAAAGTTTGTGTCGTATATTGCACCTATATTCCTTCATATAGTTGTTGGATGCGGTAGCAATTTCTCGACGTCGACATTACTACCAAAAATTGTTCCTACTTCAATTAAAAACTAAAAACGATGCAAAGTTTTTGAGTCCGGAATCTTCGACAATTTTAAACGGGCGAAAATTTTTTATTACCCATTCGGTAACAACATTAACAGCCTCATGCTTTGTTGCAGAATTTGTTTCGATTAGTGAAGTTTTCTCTGTTTTACAGGCGTTCACAACGTAGCATTTCTGTTTTACCAAATTTGATGTGCTACCTGAAAACTTCAAAACCGAAAAACACATTTTGCAAGCAAGAAGGCATTCAACTCAATTCCACATTCATTTTTGATTTTTGCAAAATATTGCCACACTTCGCTTCGCCCGCTTTTATCAGTTAAGCTGTACAACACACTTTGTAGCATTTTTTTTATTTCGTCGCTTTTAAGCAACGCGCTCTCCTATAATATATATATTTTATTTGTATACTTTTCTCAAATTTTGTTACTTTTGTGTACTTATTTTCAATTTTCAATTCCTACTGTGCATTCTTAACTTCTCTGCACTTTCTTAATCGCAGCAGTTTTGTTGTTGCCTATTTCTAGTGTGGTGTAGTGTGGTGCGCTTGCTCTGTACCGCTATCTTTTTTTATCTACCCTCAGCTTATCTGTTTTCATTTCCAACACACACGCACTGCGTCAGCCGCCGCTTTGTGCTTGTCTCTCTCTGTCGATTCCTATCGTCTCTCTGTGTCTCTCCGTTCACTTGCCGTTGTTGTGACTGTTTTTGTTTTTATTCATTCGTGCTTGCGCGCGCAATTGTTATACACAAGCTAAAGTCACTATCTCTACCCCCACACCGACTTTATATTTTACCTTTCCTTTTTCTTTTCAACTCAAAAAATATGAGTTCTTGCTGTGCTAAGAACTGTGGCCGTTCGGTCTCTACACGGCAATCGTACACGCAGTATGTCTACTGCTGGTTGTGTGACAACACGGCTCATACAAACTGTGCTGAATTGGGACACATCGGAGGTCGCGTTGGCGATCTTATTAAGACGCGCTGCGGCCTCAACTGGACCTGTTGGGACTGCAGGGCTATCGAAAGCGACATGCGTGTCTTTATGAGACAGACGCATCTAGAATTATTCGCGGCCCTAAATGCTGGATTCCGAATGCTGCAAGATAAGTTTCGTTTGACGGAGTCTCACTTCAAAACACTTAAAATTTTGACTGAGTCTCCGAAGAGGAAGAAGGGTAATAATTATTTACCCAATACTAATAATGATTTTTCTCCTGCAGCCCCTGAACCACCTGTACCTCTTGCTCGGTCACCGCCTGTTCCTGGTATGGAACCTGGAGCCCTTGCATCTGCCACTGCGCCCAGGCCGGTCGTACCACCCGCACCTCGTGCTCGGTCACCGCCTGTAACTGGTGCCATGGTGCCTGTAGCCAATGGTGCCGTTGCATCTGCCACTCCTGCACCCATGCCTGTTGCCTCTAGGCCCCCACCTATTGATGCTGACGCGGCTATCATGATGGCTGTTGATGCCCCTTCAAACTTGGCATCCATCGCTATCGCCTCAACCAGCACTATGCCAATCGTGCCGCCTAACCTTATTAGCACCGCTACTGCCCCCACACCGAGACCTATTCGGGGTATGGCTACACCCTACACCTTCTGGCTCTCGCTCGGGTCTTGAAATTAGGGGAGTGGTTCCTCGGAAAGCAATCTTTGTTTCCCGACTCAATCCTGAGGCCACCACGGAGGATGTTAAGCATCATCTGTGTTCAAAACTTAGCGCTCCCCTTGAGGATATTATTGTGACCAAGTTTTCTTTTAATCATAAGCGTAATATTTCCTCATTTAAAATTTTTGTCCCTGACTCTTACCGTGATAGATCTCTTGACCCTTCTATTTGGCCAGAGCATACAATTATGCATGAGTTCGTGCGTAAAGCTTCGAATCCAAGGCTTAATGTTAATCATAGTCTTAATGTTACCGGCCCTGCCAATTCTAATTCTAATCAGGAGTCCTAATGTTACCTGCCCTGTCATTTCAAAAAACTAATTAACTATTTTTCCGTTCACTATCAGAATGTACGTAGTCTTTTAGGCAAATTGCGCCAACTACATACGGATAGTGCCTCTTACGATTTCGATGCTATCGGTTTTTCCGAAACATGGCTTAACTCCACTGCCACTGTTCATGATCACGAAATTTTTGGTCACAATTTCATCATCTATCGAATGGATCGTGAATCATATGCTGGTGGAGTTCTGATTGCAGTTCAAACTGACGTCTCATCGGAGTTATTCCCTTTCCACAATATCCATGGGATTGAGTTCATTGCAGTCAAAGTCCGTGTTGGTATGGCTTTTATCTATCTAACCTGCTCATATATTCCTCCTAATTCTGATGCAGAGGTCTACTCAAAAGCACCTTTCTGCTATCCGTTCTGTTGTGTCTTCGCTAGGTTGTGCTGATCAGATTGTGGTTATGGGTGACTTCAATTTACCTCTTCTTTCTTGGCTGCCCTGCGACGACGCTAACCAATTGCTTCCTAGTACTCATAACCAATTTATCAATGATCTAACGGATGTTTCCCTTGCCCAAATTAATTCTATTAAAAATAATAGGAACAGACTTCTCGACCTTATTTTCGTTATGGATGCTTCTCTATGTACAGTTGCCAGAGTCTCCCCACTATCACTTCCTGAAGACCTGAAGACCTATACCATCCTACGCTATCTATAACTTTAGAGTGTACCAGCTCTAGTTCTGTTAACATTACCTCGACTCCTCACCGGATCAAGTGTTTTCGCAAAACTGAATTTCGATAATTTAAACATTCACCTCTCGAATGTTGATTGGTCCACTCTTCTTTCCGTACCGAATATTAATGTAACAGTCAACTCATTCTATAAAATTTTAAACTCTGCCCTTAATACTTATGTTCCGGAGATTATTGTACCATCATCGTCCAAGCCTCCCTGGTTCTCCAGGAATTTGTCCTATTTAAAGAATAGGAAATCCAGACTTTTCAAAAAGTACCAGAAAACTGGGTCCTTGCTTGTCTTCCGTACAATATTCTTCCGCCCGCTCTCAATTCCTAACAACTAATAGTCTGTGCTACAATCTTTACCTCTCTTCTTGTAGTAGAAACTTCCGTAATGATCCTAAAAAATTCTTTTCTTTTGTCAATTCTAAACGTAAGTCCAATGCATTTCCTCCTTCCCTTCATTATCTAAACAATTCTGTCTAAACAATTCTGAATCCTCTGCTGCTGGCATTGCAAACTTATTTGCAACCTTTTTCCAGTCGTCTTACTCCTCTCATATTTATAACGCATCCACTCCGTATCCGCTACCGTTTGCCTCACTCTAATAGCATTTTTCAACCATATTTTGAGGATAGCGTTGTACTTGATGGCTTGAAGTCTTTGAAGATTTCATTTTCTGCGGGGCCTGATAAAGTGCCTAGTTGCATTTTAAAACATTGTGCCCAGTCCTTATGCAAACCCTTAACCTTTCTTTTCAACCTATCCTTGGAACAGTCTTGTCTCCCCGTAATTTGGAATGAGTCGTACATAATTCCGCTTCACAAGAAGGGCTCCAGATCCAACATAGAAAATTACCGAGGTATTGCAAAGCTCTCTGCCATTCCTAAGCTCCTTGAGTTCCTGGTTACCCGGCAATTGCAACATCTTTGTTCTAGCTTGATATCTCCTTCACAACATGGTTTTTTTAAACATCGGTC
Source organism: Drosophila algonquin (assembly GCA_035041765.1). Classification (NCBI taxonomy): domain Eukaryota; kingdom Metazoa; phylum Arthropoda; class Insecta; order Diptera; family Drosophilidae; genus Drosophila; species Drosophila algonquin. The sequence goes on from JAWNKY010003428.1 coordinate 130,539, forward strand.
AACAACTACCGATACTGCTCGAGTTTTCCTCCATAATCAATCCTCCATAATCAACCGTGGATTTCAGAGCGGTTTGCAAACTGATAGTTATTTTTACGGATTTTAGCAAGGCATTTGATTCGGTTAACCATACTCTATTAATTCAGAAGCTGTCCTTATTAGGTTTCCCTAGTAATCTTCTAAGTTGGATTTCGTCGTATCTTTCTAATCGTACACAACGGGTCTTATTTACTAATGTTTTATCAGAGATCGTTAATGTTACATCTGGTGTGCCACAAGGTAGTCATTTGGGTCCGCTCCTCTTCATTTTATTTGTGAACGACCTACCCCAAGTTATAACATTCTCACACACAGCAATGTATGCGGATGACGTTAAAATCTGTCTGCCCTACTCCGACTGGTACTTGCACACACACCTTCAGCTGGACCTAAACGAATTGCTATTGTAGGTGCTCAAGAAATCCTCTATTTTTGAACCTCTCGCAATGCAAGCCTCTGACATTCTACCGTCGTGCTCCACATTTTGTATCTTTTTCTCTTGGTAATCATGTTTTGGATCGAATTTCGAGTTCAAATCGAGTTCAAATGATCTTGGTGTATTATTTGATCGTAAACTATGTTTTAATAGCCACATAGCTGCGACAGCTAATAAAGCTAAGGGTGTTCTAGCATTCATCAAGCGTTGGTCCAAGGAGGTTTGACGACCCGTATGTGACCAAACAATTGTACATTTCGTTAGTGCGCCCGATATTGGAGTGTGTTCCTGTGTGTGGAGTCCACAGTATAAGGAGCAGCAAGCTATTCTCGAATCTGTTCCAGAAACAATTTTTTAATTTTCGCTCTTCGTAATTTTACACTGGGACTCTGGTAGACTCCTGCCACCTTACAGATCTAGGCTAAAACTTATTGACCTACCACTTCGTTACCCTCACCGCAGAATATGCAATGGGGTACTGTTCGTGCACAAGCTCCTTCTCGGGATGGTGGACTCCCAAACTCTCTTGAGTCAGATTGACTTTACGGTTCCCTCTCGTTCTACTCGTTCCATTACGGAGCCTATCAGATTACCCTTATTTAGGTCAAGCTATGCCCAGCATGAACCTTTCAGGGTTTATGCATGCTATAATTATAATACCACGCTACCACATCATATCCCCTGAACTAACCCTTAAACATATAGCACTTAGCATTTTACAACTACCTAAACTCTGCTAACCTGTAATTTTAATTTTTTGTTGCAAATTTTATTATACTTTATCTTTAGTTCTCTTATTATTTTTTATATGGCATTATTAGCAGATAATTGTTAATTAATAAATAAATAAAAAAAAAAAATAAATCAAGTAAATAGTAAATCTGCAAATATCAACACAGAAAACATTTATAGACGGTCACAACTACACATTTTGTTAGTAAAACTAAAACACAAGTTTTAAACCAAACAAAACACAAAAACAACACGCTGGAATTTGCCGGTAAATACATACATTTTTTTCTGCAGCTTCACCTTCCATTTCGCACGTCTGCTCACAATTTCTCAAAGCACAAAGTGACTACGCAAAGTATTCTGCGAACTACCTGAGTAGTTCGAATGTTTTCGAAAGTTTTCATTTCATTTTGTTCTTCTTTCGTTATACTCTGTCTTTCGACATGAGACACAACATGTTCTTCTTGCGAAACAGTAGTATACACATTCGTCTCATTCTGTCTTTTTCACTCACTCATATTCTACTCAATTCGAATGTACTCAATGTGGCTTTGTTATGAATGCATTCATGCAGACGTCTATCCTGCACCCATGCCTGTCGCCTCTAGGCCCCCACCTGTTGATGCTGACGCGGCTGTCATGATGGCTGTTGATGCCCCTTCAAACTTGGCATCCATCGCTATCGCCTCAACCAGCACTATGCCAATCGTGTCGCCTAACTTTAATAGTACCGCTGCGTGTGCTCCCAGGGTTGAAGTGCTTGCAGCTGAGGATGCAGTCATTGGTAGTGCCCCCATACCGAGACCTATTCGGGGTATGGCTGGCCTTCTGGCTCTCGTTCGGGTCTTGAAATTACGGGAGTGGTTCCTCGGAAAGCTATTTTTGTTTCCCGACTCAATCCTGAGGCCACTACGGAGGATATTAAGCATCATCTTTGTTCAAAACTTAGCGCTCGCACCGCGGAAACTAAAAATTACTGCCAAACTTCATATAAAAAAAACGGGGCCAGTAATTTTTCGTTTGTGTTTTCCTGGCCTCAGTATCCAGCAACATAAACGAAATCCACGAATTATTATCGATAGTATCGATATCCGCACGAATGTGGACTGTGAGAACAGCTGATATGGGTGCCAGGAAAATATATGTGCATATTTTTAATGAAGTACAAGTGAGAGGTGGCGGCAAAATCTATGCGCAAAACCAAAAAGAGTTATCAAATTTTTAAAGTGAGGAGTCGATTGCTTTAATAAAAGCAGTGGAGGCAATATCATGTCTTTAGCGGATCACGGAAAATAAGCATTTTGATAATTTTGACATTTTGGCGCCTCTGACTGTGCTGTACTTCTTCTTACAACAATATTTGCCGCTACCAATACAATCACTTCATCGTCAGAATTAATTTACTTCCTGTTTTTAAATTTAGTTTAATTTTCAAAATTGGCGCTGTTTACAAAACACAGCTGATTCATGAGAGTGGCAAATCACTTATTAGGTTCTTGGTCACACTACATTAGTTGAGTTCCACACAACCGAAATAATGAGCAGATTCCTTTCAGTAAAATTCCGCGGTGCTGGATACCGGCCTTTAGACTGAAGATTTTTGTGGACAATGCTGCATATAATCCCTGCTCGACCAGTAGTATGAAAACATTGGTGGGTTTCGGGGTGTTCGAAAGAACTCCCATATTTACAAAGAAATAGCGATCGCATTGAAAGAGTTTGGTCCAAAAGGTTAAAAATATAAAGGATAATATAACAAGGAAATAAAGGAAAGTTACATGCCTACCCTACCAATTTTTCCATACAAGGGTTCCTATTTACTTGTTAAACTAATTTTTCAGGAGTGAACTAGCCAAATTGGGTCCTTCCGGCGGAGCTCCATCAACATGGAAGCACTTTGGAAGAATCTCCATGATCCTTCAGACGTCCAAGGCTATGATAGTAGAAGGAGTTGAGAGCACATGTAATAAATTAAATACAAATTTGTAAATACATGTTCAATATATGTTCAATACATGTAGGAAATGAAGGAAGCTCTCAGCTCTCTGTTCGCCCACGCATCATACATAAGTACACGCGCATAATTATACACAAACTTAAGTGTCACAAATGTTAAACTTGGAGCTAATATTAAGATATTCAATAAACAATATCCATTGCCGGTAAGCAATTTAAAAACTACCGCAAATTGGGGGCTCTCCCGAGAAAAAGCCCAAGACAATAACACCAATATTTCTGACTGTGTGCTTGTATTCAACGAAATTTGTGCTGTGCGGCTGTGCGGAATAGAAACGCAGTCTGACCTTCAAGTGCGAGAGGGACAAAACATAATTTGTCAAGAAGAATCATTAGTGTGGGCAGATATCCAAAAGGCACGAGAAGCGTCGACAAGGCTGGATCTAGAGGGAGACAAACGGCACAGAGACGACAATCTGAGCGCATTCGTTCCAAAGAGAGCAGCGAAAAGTAACGGTAGACGGTAGCAAACACAGCAAAATCAAAAACCTTTATTGTTGTTGTGCATTTCGTCTGAGAGGCTAGAGTTACAAGGAGACAAGCGGCACAGAGACGACAATCTGAGCGCGTTCGTTCCGAAGAGAGCAGAGGCGACGAAACGGCGAGAGACAGTAGAAGGCAAAGCAGAATCAAGGAATGTTGGTTTTGTTATTGTCTATTACGTCTGAGGGAGGCTACAGCTACAAGAAGGGACAAGCGGCAAAGAGACGACCATCTGAGCGCTCCTGTATCAGAGAGTAGAAGCAAAGACGATTCGAGAAGCAAGCAGGAGTTAACGGCGAACAGCGAGAACAAGGCAAGGCAACAAAGAGAGGACGACAACAGCTACATCGACAGGGCAAGCGAATTTTGGAGTCTGGAAAGTTCAGAACAGAAGCAAGAGCTAACAAGGGTAAATCAATAGTTGGGTGAGGTGAGTGTTAACAGAGAAGCGATCGTTAACAGAGACGGCGGTAAAGGCGAAATAAGAGTGTGTCAACATAGAAGATTGTTAACAGTAATAAGTAAATATTATATAAGTTTGATTTCATAGCATTTTCTTAGATATAAAAAATCATTTGATTTTTATGTAAATCGTCACGATGCTGTTTGAAGAGATCATGACACTGACAGTCGCAGATTTGCGAGAGAAGTTAAGAGGGCTTTCGTTGCAGACGGCGGGACGAAAGCGCGACTTGCAAGATAGACTTTTAGTTCATTTCGGCTTTCAAGTTGAGGAAGAAGAAGAGTCAGAAAATAAGTCTGTAACCACAGCTATAGACGATACCGTAGCAGTTCAACAATATACGCGACCGACAGAGAATAAATCATAGTTCACTCTAATAGACGGGAAGGCTAATAGAATGTGTGTCTAATTTTTCTGGTTCTAATAAACCCGACATTAATCAATGGATAGAGGAATTAGAAGAATGCGCTGTTACTGTTCAGTGAAGTCATTTGCAATTATTCGTTTATGCCAAACAGTTGTTGGCTGGCGCCGCAAAATCGTTTGTTCGTAGTTTTCGTGATGTTTGTAACTGGAATTTGTTAAAGGCAGCTCTGTTAGAGGAGTTTAGCGTAAAATTATCATCTGTAGAAGTGCATAGAATGTTGCAGAAACGTCAGAAGAAAAAAGAACAGTCGTTGCATGAGTTTTTGTATGCGTTAAAGGAGATAGCCAAGCCAGTTAAACTGGATCATGAGATTTTGATCGAATATTTCGTGGATGGTATCCCAGACGCTAGGGCAAGTAAGGCAATGTTTTACCAAGCTAGAAACATAAAGGAGCTTACATTTCAGATCGACCTGTACCAGAAGGTGTAAGGAAGTTCCTGTCTCAGGCCGGGGTACAGCCCCTCAGTCTGTCCAGGGTCCGGTCCCTATACAGAATAATTTGGAGAATTTGGAGACACAGAGAGGGATTGGACGGACCCGTGCAAGAGTCCCTCCGCTCGGGGGGAAACGGGTATGAACTCGCCCCAGAGTGTAAGTGGTGCGTGGGCACTCGTGGGGAGGCAGGCCGCGCGCGGGCTGTAAGAGTCCGATGGCGTGGTCGGTGTGGAACGGGAATGCACTCAGCATGTAGGTGGTGGTATCTTCCAGTGGACAGCGAATGTGGCGCAGGGTACACCAGGCCTGGGCATAGGCACGTGTTGCGGATGACGTGGCTGCTGGGGGCAGGGATACGCAAAGCACGTAGGCGGCGGTACCCCCCACTCGTGGCTAGCGAGTGCGGTGCAGCATACACCTGGGCATTGGCGGGAGGGGCGTGTTGCGGATGGCATGGCCGAGGTGTTGTACCGGGAGAGAAGGAAAAGGAGATAAGGGGTATTCAACGGGAAGGGTTACACGCTTGCTAACCGGTGATCCCCAAGGATAGGAATAGGCTACGAGGAGGTGTTGCTACGGGAAGGGAATCCCAGTCCGTGGAAGTCGCATCCGCGTACAACTCCACTGCCTGAGTTCCCGTTATGCAGAGGGAGCATCAAGTCGGCACCACAATACTTCAGGAGGGGTTAAAATCGAGGGCTTTTGGGTTATATGGTAATAATTATTGATATGTACAACAAATATTTTTATATTAAGACTCAAGTTTTCTGCTGAAAATTCTCTTTATTGGCCTGCCTTGTATAACTATGAAATTTTATTGTTACTAAGGGTCCCTGTGGCACCTTTCTACTCCCTAGCTCGCTTACGCAAGACCAGCTTACCCGCTATATCCTCCTGTCATCTTGAGCGGCACAATTCCGTCGGCTAGCTACTGTCGATTTTTTGTTCCTCAATGGCACTTCGAATATTTTTTCTTTTCTATCACGCACTTTTGGTTCACTTCACTGCCATTTTTCGACTCCCCGATCTCGTTTTTCAGCCGGCCACTCCAGCCCTTGAAGCTCGAGCCTCTGCCCGTAGCCTCTGCCGTCATTGGTCGCTTGTCGCTTGGCTTGCTGTTACGTGGGTGGTCGGCGATCGCTCTCTGCGGTCTTCCCTCTCGCTCACTCTGGTATATCTGCCACCCTCGGCGGCTGCTTCAGTTTCCCGATATTCCTTAGAGGGGTTTTGCGTTGTGGAGATCTCTCTGCTGCGGCGATCCCTCTGCTGCGGTCTCTGCTCTCTCTCTCTGCGATTCCTGCTCTCTCTTTGTCATTCTTCCGTTATTCGTTGGCGGGGTTCTATGATAGCGATGCCTGTCAGTGATGCCTGTCAGTGATGCTCGTCAGTGATGCTCGTCAGTGATGCTCGTCAGTGATGCTCGTCAGTGATGCTCGTCAGTGATGGCTACAGGCTACAGCTACAAGAAGGGACAAGCGGCAAAGAGACGACCATCTGAGCGCTCCTGTATCAGAGAGTAGAAGCAAAGACGATTCGAGAAGCAAGCAGGAGTTAACGGCGAACAGCGAGAACAAGGCAAGGCAACAAAGAGAGGACGACAACAGCTACATCGACAGGGCAAGCGAATTTTGGAGTCTGGAAAGTTCAGAACAGAAGCAAGAGCTAACAAGGGTAAATCAATAGTTGGGTGAGGTGAGTGTTAACAGAGAAGCGATCGTTAACAGAGACGGCGGTAAAGGCGAAATAAGAGTGTGTCAACATAGAAGATTGTTAACAGTAATAAGTAAATATTATATAAGTTTGATTTCATAGCATTTTCTTAGATATAAAAAATCATTTGATTTTTATGTAAATCGTCACGATGCTGTTTGAAGAGATCATGACACTGACAGTCGCAGATTTGCGAGAGAAGTTAAGAGGGCTTTCGTTGCAGACGGCGGGACGAAAGCGGGACTTGCAAGATAGACTTTTAGTTCATTTCGGCTTTCAAGTTGAGGAAGAAGAAGAGTCAGAAAATAAGTCTGTAACCACAGCTATAGACGATACCGTAGCAGTTCAACAATATACGCGACCGACAGAGAATAAATCATAGTTCACTCTAATAGACGGGAAGGCTAATAGAATGTGTGTCTAATTTTTCTGGTTCTAATAAACCCGACATTAATCAATGGATAGAGGAATTAGAAGAATGCGCTGTTACTGTTCAGTGAAGTCATTTGCAATTATTCGTTTATGCCAAACAGTTGTTGGCTGGCGCCGCAAAATCGTTTGTTCGTAGTTTTCGTGATGTTTGTAACTGGAATTCGTTAAAGGCAGCTCTGTTAGAGGAGTTTAGCGTAAAATTATCATCTGTAGAAGTGCATAGAATGTTGCAGAAACGTCAGAAGAAAAAAGAACAGTCGTTGCATGAGTTTTTGTATGCGTTAAAGGAGATAGCCAAGCCAGTTAAACTGGATCATGAGATTTTGATCGAATATTTCGTGGATGGTATCCCAGACGCTAGGGCAAGTAAGGCAATGTTTTACCAAGCTAGAAACATAAAGGAGCTTACATTTCAGATCGACCTGTACCAGAAGGTGTAAGGAAGTTCCTGTCTCAGGCCGGGGTACAGCCCCTCAGTCTGTCCAGGGTCCGGTCCCTATACAGAATAATTTGGAGAATTCGGAGACACAGAGAGGGATTGGACGGACCCGTGCAAGAGTCCCTCCGCTCGGGGGGAAACGGGTATGAACTCGCCCCAGAGTGTAAGTGGTGCGTGGGCACTCGTGGGGAGGCAGGCCGCGCGCGGGCTGTAAGAGTCCGACGGGATCGAAGTGTTGGCGAGGGGCGAGTGGTGAGTGGTGTGAGTACTGCGTGCGGTGCAGGAGTATGCCTTGGCCGGGGCCTAGACGAGGGGGCGTGCTGCGGAATGGCGTGGTCGGTGGGGAACGGGAATGCACTCAGCATGTAGGTGGTGGTATCTTCCAGTGGACAGCGAATGTGGCGCAGGGTACACCAGGCCTGGGCATAGGCACGTGTTGCGGATGACGTGGCTGCTGGGGGCAGGGATACGCAAAGCACGTAGGCGGCGGTACCCCCCACTCGTGGCTAGCGAGTGCGGTGCAGCATACACCTGGGCATTGGCGGGAGGGGCGTGTTGCGGATGGCATGGCCGAGGTGTTGTACCGGGAGAGAAGGAAAAGGAGATAAGGGGTATTCAACGGGAAGGGTTACACGCTTGCTAACCGGTGATCCCCAAGGATAGGAATAGGCTACGAGGAGGTGTTGCTACGGGAAGGGAATCCCAGTCCGTGGAAGTCGCATCCGCGTACAACTCCACTGCCTGAGTTCCCGTTATGCAGAGGGAGCATCAAGTCGGCACCACAATACGTCAGGAGGGGTTAAAATCGAGGGCTTTTGGGTTATATGGTAATAATTATTGATATGTACAACAAATATTTTTATATTAAGACTCAAGTTTTCTGCTGAAAATTCTCTTTATTGGCCTGCCTTGTATAACTATGAAATTGTATTGTTACTAAGGGTCCCTGTGGCACCTTTCTACTCCCTAGCTCGCTTACGCAAGACCAGCTTACCCGCTATATCCTCCTGTCATCTTGAGCGGCACAATTCCGTCGGCTAGCTACTGTCGATTTTTTGTTCCTCAATGGCACTTCGAATATTTTTTCTTTTCTATCACGCACTTTTGGTTCACTTCACTGCCATTTTTCGACTCCCCGATCTCGTTTTTCAGCCGGCCACTCCAGCCCTTGAAGCTCGAGCCTCTGCCCGTAGCCTCTGCCGTCATTGGTCGCTTGTCGCTTGGCTTGCTGTTACGTGGGTGGTCGGCGATCGCTCTCTGCGGTCTTCCCTCTCGCTCACTCTGGTATATCTGCCACCCTCGGCGGCTGCTTCAGTTTCCCGATATTCCTTAGAGGGGTTTTGCGTTGTGGAGATCTCTCTGCTGCGGCGATCCCTCTGCTGCGGTCTCTGCTCTCTCTCTCTGCGATTCCTGCTCTCTCTTTGTCATTCTTCCGTTATTCGTTGGCGGGGTTCTATGATAGCGATGCCTGTCAGTGATGCCTGTCAGTGATGCTCGTCAGTGATGCTCGTCAGTGATGCTCGTCAGTGATGTTCGTCAGTGATGCTCGTCAGTGATGCTCGTCAGTGATGCTCGTCAGTGATGTTCGTCAGTGATGCTCGTCAGTGATGCTCGTCAGTGATGCTCGTCAGTGATGCTCGTCAGGGATGCTCGTCACGGTGTCACCGCCCCAGCGATCACGGTTTCCTTCGGAATAATGCTTGTATGTGGTGAAGGGCAAAAGGGCAAAAGCAAAAGGCGGATCCAAGCCAATGAACAATATGTGGTCGCAGGGTAACAAAAGTGAGATTTGTAATGTCAAGGTCGAGGACGGACAAGAAAAGCGGGTGAATACGAATATTATTCGAGATAAGGACTTCGTTGTTAAGCCGTCAGGTATTTTCGTTACATCAGGTTTGGAATTAAAGGATGTAAAGTATGGTAATTTTGTATTTCAAGGTTTAATAGACACAGGAGCAGATTTATGTTTAATTCGCATAGGTGTATTCTTGAAATTCGGAAATCTTGAACTGATAGGTCGTGAGAAATGTTTAACAGGTATTGGAGATAGTCAAGTTGTAACTTTTGGTAGCTTTTCGATACTAGTGAAAGTTGATGAAATTGAAATGGAGGTAGAGTTTCATGTCATTCCAGATGAGGATATTGGTTTTGAAGCCATTTTAGGAAGGACTATCCTAAATCATGTTGATATGCAAGTTTCCAAGACAGGAACAAATTTTTTTCGTAGAGTGTGTGACGAGGATAAAGATACGAAATCGGATTAGGTAGCATCGCGGAATTGTGTAATGAGTTTAGAGGCATTTGCATGTCAAGCATTGACGAAGTTGAGAAGAATGCTTCTATTGATGTCTCGCATCTCAGTGAGGCACATGCTAGAGAGGTAAGGAATATGGTTAAAGAACACCAGCCTCAGAGAAATGTTGATGCACCGATTAAAATGAAAATTTTATAGTGGATGAAATGCCAGTTTTTCGGCATCCAAGACGTTTCACGCTGTGTGAACAGGAAATTGTAGACAAGCAAGTGGAAGAGTGATTGGCTGATAGGATTATAAAGACAAGTACATCAGAATATTTTTATTTATTTACTTATTTATTTAATTAACAATTATCTGCTAATAATTCTATATAAATTAGGGAGAGAACTAAAGATAAACTATAATACAATTAAATAAAATTAAAATTACAGGTTAGTAGAGTTCAGGTGGTTGTAAATGCTAAATGCTATATGTTTAAGGGTTAGTTCAGGGGATATGATATGGTAAAGGGTATTATAATTATGGCATAAAACCCTGAAAGGTGCAGGCTGGGCATAGTTTGACCTAAATAAGGGTAATCTGATAGGTCTTAAAGAACGAGTAGAACGAGCGGGAACCGAAAAGTCAATCTGACTCAAGAGAGTTTGGGAGTCCACCATCCCGAGAAGGAGCTTGTGCAAGAATATTACCCAAGCACACACAGGAACAATACTCCAATATCGGGCGCAGTAATGAAATGTACAATTGTTTGGTCACATACGGTTCGTCAAACTCCTTGGACCAACGCTTGATGAATGCTAGAACACCCTTAGCTTTATTGGCTGTCGCCGCTATATGACTATTACAACACAGTTTATGATCAAATAATACTCCAAGATCATTTGAACACGAAATTCGATCCAATACATGATTACCAAGAGAAAAAGATACAAAATGTGGAGCACGACGGTAGAATGTCATAAGCTTGCATTTCGAGAGGTTCAAAAATAGAAGATTTCTTGAGCACCACAATAGCAATTCGTTTAGGTCCAGCTGAAGGTGTGTGTGCAAGTACCAGTCGGAGTAGGGCAGACAGATTTTAACGTCATCCGCATACATTAATGTATGTGAGAATGTTCTAACTTGGGGTAGGTCGTTCACAAATAAAATGAAGAGGAGCGGACCCAAATGACTACCTTGTGGCACACCAGATGTAACATTAACGATCTCTGATAAAACATTAGTAAATAAGACCCGTTGTGTACGATTAGAAAGATACGACGAAATCCAACTTAGAAGATTACTAGGGAAACCTAATAAGGACAGCTTCTGAATTAATAGAGTATGGTTAACCGAATCAAATGCCTTGCTAAATCCGTAAAAATAACATCAGTTTGCAAACCGCTCTGAAATGCACGGTTGATTATGGAGGAAAACTCGAGCAGATTGGTAGTTGTTGACCGATGTTTAAAAAAACCATGTTGTGAAGGAGATATCAAGCTAGAACAAAGATGTTGCAATTGCCGGGTAATCAGGAACTCAAGGAGCTTAGGAATGGCAGAGAGCTTTGCAATGCATCGGTAATTTTCTATGTTGGATCTGGAGCCCTTCTTGTGAAGCGGAATTATGTAGGACTCATTCCAAATTACGGGGAGACAAGGATAGATTGAAAAGAAAGGTTAATGGTTGGCATAGAGACTGGGCACAATGTTTTAAAATGCAAGTTGGCACTTATCAGGACCCGCAGAAAATGAAATTTTCAATGACTTCAAGTTATCAAGCACAACGCTTTCCTCAAAATATGGTTGAAAAATGCTATAGGCAAATGGTAGGGATACGGAGTGGATGAGTTATAAATATGAGAGGAGTAAGACGACTGGAAAAAGGTTATAAAAAAGTTTAATATGCCAGCAGCAGAAGATTCAGAATTGTTTAGATAATGAAGGGACGGAGGAAATGCATTCGACTTACGTTAAAAGTTGACAAAGGAAAATAATTTTTTAGGATCATTGCGGAAGTTTCCACTGCAAGAAGAGAGGTAAAGATTGTAACACAGACTATTAGTTGTTAGGAATTGAGAGCGGGCGTAAGAATATTGTACAAAGACAAGCAAGGAGCCAGTTTTCTGGTACTTTTTAAAAAGTCGGGATTTCCTATTCTTTATGTATGACTAATTCCTGGAGAACCCGGGAGGCTTGGACGATAATGCTGCAATAATCTCTAGGCAGAGTTTAAAATTTTATAGATGGAGTTGATGAGTATTACGCTTATGTTGAAAAGAAAATTTGGTCACAATAATATCCTCAAGGCGAGCGCTAAGTTTTGAGCAAAGATGATGCTTAATATCCTCCGTAGTGGCCTCAGGATTAAGTCGGGAAACAAAAATTGCTTTCCGATGAACCACTCCACTAATTGGAAGACCCGAGCGAGAGCCAGAATGTGTAGCCATACCCCGAATAGGTCTCGGTGTGGGGCAGTAGCATTGACGGCATCCTCAGCCGCAAGCACTTCCACCCTGGGAAGGTTAAGGTTAGGCGGCACGATTGGCATAGTGCTGGTTGAGGCGATAGCGATGGATGCCAAGTTTGAAGGGGCATCAACAGCCATCATGACAGCCGCGTCAGCATCAACAGGTGGGGGCCTAGAGGCGACAGGCATGGGTGAGGAGTGGCAGATGCAACGGCACCATTGGCTACAGGCACCATAGCACCAGTTACAGGCGGTGACCGAGCACGAGGTGCGGGTGGTGCGACAGGCCTGGGCGCAGATGCAATGGTACCGTTGGCTCCAGGTTCCATAACAGTTACAGGCGGTGACCGAGCATGAGGTACAGGTGGTTCAGGGGCTGCAAGAGAAAAATCATTATTAGTATTGGGTAAATACTTATTACCCTTCTTCCTCTTCGGAGACTCAGTCAAAATTTTAAGTGTTTTGAAGTAAGACTCCGTCAACCGAAACTTATCTTGCAGCATTCGGAATCCAGCGTTTAGAGCAGCGAATTCTAGATGCATCTATCTCATAAAGACACGCATGCCGCTTTCGATAGCCCTGCAGTCCCAACAGGTCCAGTTGAGGCCACAGCGAGTCTTAATTAGATCCCCAACGCGACCTCCGATGTGTCCCAATTTAGCACAGTAGACATACGTTTGCCGTGTAGAGACCGAACAGTCACAGTTCTTAGCACAACAAGAACTCATATTTTATTTAGAAAAATATAAACAGTTTGTTCAAGAAAAAAATAAAAGAAAGGTAAAAATCAAAGAAAGGTAAAATATAAGTCGGTGTGTGGACCAAGCGACAAAAATTAAGCTTAAAACCAACAATTAAGCTAAAAACAAAAAAAGAAAAGAAAAAGGAAAGGTAAAATATAAGTCGGTGTGGGGCAGAGATAGTGACTATGCATCGCCAGTAGTGTTGATATCCAAAAAGAATGGTAGCAAGAGGTTGTGCTGTGACTACCGAAAGCTAAACGAGAAAATAATTCGTGACAACTTTCCCATGGCACATATGGATACAGTATTAGAGAAACTGCAGAGTGCAAAGTAGTTCACGACATTGGATTTAACAAATGGTTTTTTCCATGAGCCGGTAGAAGCGGAGTATTAAAAATATACGTATTTTGTGACTCAAAATGGTCAGTTCGAATTTTTATTTTTTTTTATAGTTGATCAAAGAGCAATACAACTTTTCATAAGATTGACGTCTTATTTCCGAAAGTTAATTGAGGGTTATGCTGCTATTGCAAAACTGTTGACAGATCTTTTGAGGAAGGATGTTAAATTTGAATTTAAGGAGATCCATCAGGTTGCGTTTGAACAACCGAATGTAGCATTGACTAGTAGGCTTGTTTTAAAAATGTACAATCCGAAATCGGAGACAGAAATCCACACTGATGCATCGAAATGGGGATATGTAGCCGTTTTGTTGCAAAAGAGTTTGGAAGACAGCCAATTCCATCGAGTTCAATATATGAGTCGCAGGACTAAGCCATGTGAAGAGAAATACCCTGCTTATGATCTCGAGGTTCTGGCAATTATCGAAGCCTTAGTGAAATGGCGTATATATTTTTTGGGTATAAAATTCAGAATTGTCACAGATTTTAATGGATTTACAATGATCATGAAAAAGAAAGATGTTCCTTTGGGAGTAGCACGTTGGGCTATGTACCTACAAGATTTCAATTATGTTATTGAATATCGCTCAGGGACGAAGATGAGGCACGTTGACGCGTCTTGTAGCTTATTATATGTTGACTTGTAGCTTATTATATGTTGACTGAAACTGAAGTTCATCGTTTAAAAGAAGCTCAGCTAACCGACGATTGGGTGAAGACCGTTAAAAGTATTGTGGAGGACAAAGAATACATTCAGAATCAGATTTTGTTGAAGGATCCAGATAAGGAGTTCATTGTAGTACCACCTCGGTTGGAAAATGAGATTATATCGATAGCACATAAGCAAGGCATTTTTCAGTTAAAAAGACACAAGACATAATTTAGAAGTTGTTATAGATTCGGATTCGGAAGATTCGGAAATCCTCATAGAATAGTGACAGATAGAGGTGCAGCATTTACGTCAAATTTATTCCGAGAGTATTGCGAGAGGCAGAAAATTCAGTTTCACTTCAATTTCGGTACTTGAATTGACATGTCTATATATTGTATGGTTAGTGCCGGTACTCAGTCAGTATATACATATGTACATACATATATGAGCTTGCGATTTATGCAATTTTTTATATGTTCGCAAAAGGGACAAATTAAAAAAATGGGCAAAAAATAATATTTCAAAAAATGAAGTAAATTTTTTGAATATAATACATGTTTCCGATTTTGTTTGCATATGATTTTTACATCTGCTTCTAAATTTCTACATGACATGTATAACTACATATTTGAGACGTACAAGTGTTTAGGACAGAGCGAGAGAGGGAGGGGGCATGAGTCAGCGCTTGGCAGGCGTTGCGTAGCCACTGAAATTTAATTTGTTTCTTCTGGCCATAATATTGATCCGACCTGATCCAGATTCGGCAATCTGGTAGATATGGTAATTTTCCATGATTCTGCGTTTTTGGTTTTCTCGTATCTTCAAAATTGTGGATTGCACAGAGTTTCGTCCTTTGGGGGGGCGGAAAGGGGCGTGTCAAAATTTTGAAATACACTTGTGCAGGTTTGGTATCACAGGAGCTTGGATAGAAAGTTTGGTTGCTCTAGCTATGATAGTCTCTGAGAACTAGGCGTCAAAAAATTCGAATGGGCAAAGCGGATGGGGTCGCGTGTAAGAGAGAGCGAGAGGGAATGATGACTTTCGAAATGGTTTTCTTCATTGTAGCTATAGTAATGATCCGATCTGATCCAGATTCAACACTCTGATAGAAATGGTCATTCTCTATGATTCCACGTATTTAGTTTACTTGTATCTTCAAAATTGTGTGTGCCACAGACTTTCGTCCTTTGTGCGAGCGGAAAGGGGCGGGGCGAAATTTTGAAACACATTTGGAGTAGTGTGATCACACAGGAGACTGGATACAAAACTTGGTTGCTCTAGCTTAAATGGTATATATATATATACTGACTGAGTACCGGGTATAAGGTAGAGCCTTTGCCGCGGCTCACAACGTTCCCTCTCGTTTTTATATGAAGTATGGCAGTAATTTTTAGTTTCCGCGGTGCTGGATACCCAGCTTAAAAGAAAACTTGGTCACAATAATATCCTCAAGGCGAGCGCTAAGTTTTGAACAAGGATGATAACATCCTCCGTAGTGGCCTCAGGATTGAGTCGGGAAACAAAAATAGCTTTCCGGGGAACCACTCCCCTAATTTCAAGACCCGAACGAGAGCCAGAAGGTGTAGCTATACCCCGAATAGGTCTCGGTGTGGGGGCGGTAGCAATGACTTCATCCTCAGCTGCAAGCACTTCAACCCTGGGAGCACAGGCAGCGGTACTATTAAGGTTAGGCGACACGATTGGCATAGTACTGGTTGAGGCGATAGCGATGGATGCCAAGTTTGAAGGGGCATCAACAGCCATCATGACAGCCGCGTCAGCATCAACAGGTGGGGGCCTAGAGGCGACAGGCATGGGTGAGGAGTGGCAGATGCAACGGCACCATTGGCTACAGGCACCATAGCACCAGTTACAGGCGGTGACCGAGCACGAGGTGCGGGTGGTGCGACAGGCCTGGGCGCAGATGCAATGGTACCGTTGGCTCCAGGTTCCATAACAGTTACAGGCGGTGACCGAGCATGAGGTACAGGTGGTTCAGGGGCTGCAAGAGAAAAATCATTATTAGTATTGGGTAAATACTTATTACCCTTCTTCCTCTTCGGAGACTCAGTCAAAATTTTAAGTGTTTTGAAGTAAGACTCCGTCAACCGAAACTTATCTTGCAGCATTCGGAATCCAGCGTTTAGAGCAGCGAATTCTAGATGCATCTATCTCATAAAGACACGCATGCCGCTTTCGATAGCCCTGCAGTGCCAACAGGTCCAGTTGAGGCCACAGCGAGTCTTAATTAGATCCCCAACGCGACCTCCGATGTGTCCCAATTTAGCACAGTAGACATACGTTTGCCGTGTAGTGACCGAACAGTCACAGTTCTTAGCACAACAAGAACTCATATTTTATTTAGAAAAATATAAACAGTTTGTTCAAGAAAAAAATAAAAGAAAGGTAAAAATCAAAGAAAGGTAAAATATAAGTCGGTGTGTGGACCAAGCGACAAAAATTAAGCTTAAAACCAACAATTAAGCTAAAAACAAAAAAAGAAAAGAAAAAGGAAATGTAAAATATAAGTCGGTGTGGGGCAGAGATAGTGACTATGCATCGCCAGTAGTGTTGATATCCAAAAAGAATGGTAGCAAGAGGTTGTGCTGTGACTACCGAAAGCTAAACGAGAAAATAATTCGTGACAACTTTCCCATGGCACATATGGATACAGTATTAGAGAAACTGCAGAGTGCAAAGTAGTTCACGACATTGGATTTAACAAATGGTTTTTTCCATGAGCCGGTAGAAGCGGAGTATTAAAAATATACGTATTTTGTGACTCAAAATGGTCAGTTCGAATTTTTATTTTTTTTTATAGTTGATCAAAGAGCAATACAACTTTTCATAAGATTGACGTCTTATTTCCGAAAGTTAATTGAGGGTTATGCTGCTATTGCAAAACTGTTGACAGATCTTTTGAGGAAGGATGTTAAATTTGAATTTAAGGAGATCCATCAGGTTGCGTTTGAACAACCGAAAGTAGCATTGACTAGTAGGCTTGTTTTAAAAATGTACAATCCGAAATCGGAGACAGAAATCCACACTGATGCATCGAAATGGGGATATGTAGCCGTTTTGTTGCAAAAGAGTTTGGAAGACAGCCAATTCCATCGAGTTCAATATATGAGTCGCAGGACTAAGCCATGTGAAGAGAAATACCCTGCTTATGATCTCGAGGTTCTGGCAATTATCGAAGCCTTAGTGAAATGGCGTATATATTTTTTGGGTATAAAATTCAGAATTGTCACAGATTTTAATGGATTTACAATGATCATGAAAAAGAAAGATGTTCCTTTGGGAGTAGCACGTTGGGCTATGTACCTACAAGATTTCAATTATGTTATTGAATATCGCTCAGGGACGAAGATGAGGCACGTTGACGCGTCTTGTAGCTTATTATATGTTGACTTGTAGCTTATTATATGTTGACTGAAACTGAAGTTCATCGTTTAAAAGAAGCTCAGCTAACCGACGATTGGGTGAAGACCGTTAAAAGTATTGTGGAGGACAAAGAATACATTCAGAATCAGATTTTGTTGAAGGATCCAGATAAGGAGTTCATTGTAGTACCACCTCGGTTGGAAAATGAGATTATATCGATAGCACATAAGCAAGGCATTTTTCAGTTAAAAAGACACAAGACATAATTTAGAAGTTGTTATATAATCTGAAATTGAAAAAAAGGCATCGCGTGTAGTAAATAGTTGCGTCGAGTGTATCAATTAATGAAAAGACAGGAAAACGTGAAGGTTATTTGCAACCTATAGATAAGGGCGACCGGCCGTCCGGTTACCAAAAAGCACTACAATTACATAATGGTTGTCGTTGATGGGTTTTCAAAGTTTGTTTGGTTGTATTCTACCCGTAGTACAGGCGTTGAATAAGTCGTTTAGTGTTTGGAAATTCAAGCAAATAGATTTGGAAATCCTCATAGAATAGTGACAGATAGAGGTGCAGCATTTACGTCAAATTTATTCCGAGAGTATTGCGAGAGGCAGAAAATTCAGCATTTAATGATTGCCACAGGACTTCCACTTGGGAATGGGCAAGTCGAAAGGATGCACAAGATAGTAGTGCCTATGTTGTCGAAGTTGTATCAGGTTAATTACGGTGTTGGTACAAGCATCTAGGAAAGGTACAGTAAATGATCAACAGTGTTGAGCCACGAAGCACAAAGATAACTAACTCCTTTCAAGATTTTGACTCTACTAGACATGCCAATTGACCTGAACATAAAATAAATATTGGAGCAATCGCTTATCGAAGAGTTTGATAAGGAGCGTAAAAAGATCAGAAAGTAAGTGGTTGAGAACATCAAACGGATACAACAGGAAAACAAAAAGGGTTTTGATTCAAACAAAAAGGAAGACAGACAGTATCAGGTTAATGATTTAGTAGCTATCAAGCGAGCGCAGTACGGTACTGGATTAAAGCTAAAAGGAAAGTATCTAGGGCCGTATAAAGTATCTAAGGTAATGAATCATGGAAGATATGAAGTCGAGAAGATTGGTGATACTGAGGGACCCTGTAAGACTTCTACAGTTTCCGAATACATGAAACCTTGGCTAGACCCATCCGAGGTGAATGGTCCGTCAGGACAGCCGAATGTAGGAAATGAAGGAAAGAGAGAGACACGAAGAATGAATAGTTGTTTGAATAATAAAAAATATATTTATACAGAATATTTATTTATAAAGAATTATAAGGCATGCCTTATAGTTTCGGCCCGTGTGTTCGAATTTCCCAGCCAAACTTCATGCTCAGGCAGTAATTTTGTATGTTGTTGTCCAGACCCTTGCCGATCCTACGAAACCAAGCTTTCAGGTGCCCGAAAGCATTCTCCACCACACGTCTGACCTTGGACAAGTTGTAATTGAAGGCCTTATGTTTTGGAGAAACCTCAAAAGAAAACGGATTCGGATTAAGATTAATATTGGGATTTCGACATCGTTGATCATTTTAGAATTCTCGTCGAGTGAATGTGACTCATCATTTTAAGGCTTGATGATTCGAAAATGTTTGAGTCATGAACTCGGCAGGGACATCCTAAATTTGTGTATGTGAATCTGTAACTGTGAATGTACAAATCTTAGAAAATTCCATTGTGTTCATACAAAAATGGACTTCTTACCAATGGTCAACCAAGGCGAATAGAACGGTTGCACATTCAGATTTCGGTTGGACCTCGATGTGGCAGCTGTCTAAAAGAGATATTGCTCATTATATTATGCATAATTTTATCTATTTTTTAAATTACTTGCCCATTGCTCCGAAGCATTGTGGAAGTCCCATGTCTTCCTTTCACCATCTCCGAGATCTTCTCCTGTGTAAGAAAGTCTGCTGGCAGATACTTGTCAGGGAGTTGACCAACTACCTCGCGACAAAACTGGAGTAATATGCGGCAGATAATGGCCCTTGACACACCAAATAGACTCCCTACCGTACTATATTGTTTATTGTTGCTTAAAGTTTAAAAATGTACAGTTAAACTGTAAGGGTAGAATTACATGTCAACTAATTAAACGAAAGGGCTAATGCAAATACTCAGACCCGGTGGGGCTGATTATCGGCTCAGTAGCCGATAAGGTTCCACCAACAGCCAAATTTAGGTTAGAGAAAAGCCCGTAGCCGAACAATTCCCAATTAGAGCTATTTAAATTAAATTAAGTTATTGATTAAGATAATTTTGACCATATTAGAACTAGTATCAAAGAAAAACAGATGGAAAAATTGGTTATAGTTTCGGCAAAGGCTACGGAAAGATTCATAATTAGAGAAGTTAGAAAGACAGAGTTGGAGATGATGAGGAATGTAGTGCCTAGTCGGGCACAAAAGGACAGCAATACTAATAAGGCTGATGAGGGCAGTCGATTCTACCTCACCAGAGAGAAGCTTGTGGAGGAAGAGAACTCCTTGGCAAATTTTACGGGATTTAAGAGAGTGGAGGTTAATTAAGCGCAACATGCTTTTATAAGAAGGAAGATGGATCGAAGGGTCCCAATTGAGTCCACGGAGAGCAAAGATGAGGAATTGTTTTTGTACTGATTCGAGCATTTCTTGAAATTTTTGGTAGTGAGGAGAAGAGGCACAAGAACCATATTCCAAGATAGGACGGACCAGAGAAACGTACAGAAGTTTCGTAATATACGGGTTAGTAAATTCCTTAGACGATCTTTTGACAAATCCTAGGACTTCTTTGGCTTTGTTAAAGATAGTAGAGATATGAGAGTTGAAACATAGATTGGGTACAAAGGTAATACCCAAGTCGTTAACTTTGAAGAGGCGTTGTAAGATAATGTCATTGATTGATTAATCGAAAAGGTATGGCTTATTGCGGTTAAAAGTCATGATATTGCTGAACGAATCAAACAAATCTGTGGATGTAGATTTGCTTGATTCTTGTGATCGTCAATTTGACAATTCTTTCCAGACAGTGGGAAAGTCACCAGTCTTGAGAGACAAGTTGAAAAGTTTTAGGAGAGGCACACAAAGAGATTCTGCACAAAGTTTTAGAACAGCACTCGGAACCGAGTCAGGCCCAGTGGAGAACGAAAACTTGCACGATTTTAAATTTGTTAGGAGACCATCATAGTCGATGAAGGGGGGAAGGATACAGTTAGAACTATTTATAGGGATAGGATAAGAGTAACTACTACTAAAGTCGTCTCGATGAGGCTAGGATAGAGGAGTTAATAGATTGGACAGAGTAGCAACGTTGGAAAAAGGAAGCGAAAAGATCAGCAATATCACAATCCTTATCAGCATAACTACCATTTAAGTGTAGAGAAGAAGGAAATCGGGAAGATTTACGTTTAGAATTAACAAACCTGAAGAATTGTTTAGGGTCACGTTTAAAGTTAAGCTTGCATTGGGTCAAGTATCTGTTGTAGCACAATGTATTGAATAAGGAAAATTTCGATTTTGCAATTGAGTACTTCGAGAAGTCTGATTGCAAACCGAATTTTTTAAACTTTTTGTACATACGGGATTTTAAATTCTTCAGATTTATTAATCTAGGGGTGAACTAGATAGGACCAGAAATATTTCTGGAGGGGGTAACTAAAGGAACATGCATGGGAAAGATGGAAAAAATAGAGCTATAGAATGCATTAGTGGCAGACTCGATTTCCTGGAAATCGTCAAGGAATGACCAATCCATCTGAGAAAGGGCAGTATTCAAGGAGAGGAAATCAGCCTTCTTGAAGCAATAAATATTCGAAGGCTTAACAAACTTTATAGGGCATGAAGATGGTAACATGAAATCAATTGAAAGTGTGGGATGGTATGGATCTTCAGGGAATGATAGAGGTGATCCGCGACATACCAAAGTGCTCGAAGCATCGGTAGTGAAGACGAGATCAAGGGTCCTACACATGCTATTGCGTATGCCATTTACCTGGCCTAACGATGTATCGGACAGAGAATCAACAAAGTCATGCTGCGTAGATGGGAACATTAAGTTTGAGTCATTGGATGGGGACCAAGTGACATTAGGGAGATTAAAGTCACCGAGGACAATAAGACGATCAGAATCGCCAAGCTGAGACAAAACGGACTGGAGATGGGCAGCGTGAAGCATATAGGTTGTAAATTCAGAGGACGGTGGGATGTAAGAGCATGATATGAATAAATTAAAAGAACGCAGACGAATTTTAACAACGATAATTTCAATGGTGTTGAGCTCATCGATGGAAAAGAGTTGGGAAGTTAAGTCAGAACGGACAGCAATTAGGACGCCGCCACCTCGAGATGGTCGATCAGATCTACAAATATACGAGTATGTTAAAATTACCTACAAAAATCTCGGAATCCGAGATTGAGGAATTGAGCCATGTTTCAGAGAAGGCGATAATGTCGAAATCAAAAGTTGCACTATCAGCATGTAATTTGGTGAGCTTACTGCACAGGCCACGTACATTCTGATAAGTGATCTTTAGAGGTGGGGAAGAATTCAGTTTATTGAAGAGGGTGGAAGATCAGTAGAAGGAGTTGGAAGGATTCCTACCCGAGGAGCGGGTTGCGAAGACCGTGATGGACTATTGAAAATATGACAGATAGTGTGCTCTGGCCAGAAAGAGGGTTCCGACACAGTCTTAACAAACTTCTCCGGAACAAGAATTTTAAAGGAGGAAATACTACGCTTTTCTTTAAAAGAAAATTTAGTTACTACTATGTCAGAGGAGCTATTAATGTTTAATTTAGAGAAAATATACTCTCGAACCATTGCATCCGTAGCCGATTCCATAAGACGTGAGACGAAAATAGATTTTAGAGGAGCGACAGCGAAGAGAGTAGATCGGTCAGGAGGGGTCACATGGTTTATGGGTGAGGCAGAGGCGGGTTCTATCCGAGGAGCAGATGGGATAGCACTGGCTGAGGAGCCAGTGCGAGCGGGTGGGGAAGGAACTACTTCAACTTCCATGCTGACAGCAGTATCAACTTCCGTAGGGGGAACAGTGATGCAGACATCTGTATGATCATAACTGTCCGGTTGGACAGCCTGGGCAATCACAGGCACTGGATGAACATTACTATCCGGTTGGACATCCTTGGCAGACACAGGCACAGGTGAGCAGCCAACATGTGAAGAGCCAGCCGTCTCTTTCGATGTAGTTGCATGTACATCGATTACCTTGGCGCCAAAGTCGATCAAGGCTGGCGAACTGATTGGAGGAACGTCAGAGTCTTTAGCTGCAAGAGAATTAGAACTGTGAACACTGGGCAAACTAGGTGTAACCTTTCTTCTCTTTGGAGACTCATTTATAATTTTAAGATTTTTGAAATGAGCTTCCATTGAGGTAAACTTATCCTGCAATTTCCGGAATTCCGAGTGGACAGCAGCGAATTCGTTATGAGTCTGTCTCATAAAAGTTCGCATATCGGCTTCTACTGCCTTGCAATCCCAACAAGTCCAGTTGAGACCGCAGCGGGTCTTAATCAGATCAACGACGCGAGCGCCGATATGACCAAAACCCGCGCAGCTAGAGTGAGCCGTGTTGTCACACAACCAGCAGAAAATAAATGTTTGCCGTGTAGCTACCGAACGGTGAGCGTCACAGCGTTTAGCACAACAGGTGGTCATTGTTTGATATTGGAAACAATAAATATGTAAAAAAGAAAAGAAAAAAGATAGGTAAAATATAAGTCGGTGTGGGGCAGAGATAGTGATTTTAGCTTGTGTTACACAATTGCGCGCGCAAGAACGAACAAAACAATCACAATAACGGAAAGTGTACGGAGAGACAGATAACAGATAAGCAGAGGGTGGATAAAAACAGAGAGCGGTACAGAGAGAGCAAGCGCACCGCACTAGAAAAGGCAACAACAAAACTGCTGCGATTAAGAAAGTGCAGAGAAGTTAAGAATGCACAAAAGGAATTGAAAATTGAAAATAAATGCACAAAAGTAACAAAATTTGGGAAAAGAACAGAATACAAATAATACCGAGAAACACAGAATTAAAATTAGACAGCGGCTCAGGGAGAATGCAGCATACAAAGCAAATAGCAACAACAAATCAGCTGAGAATAAAAGAATAAACACGGATAGTAATTTAGTTGCACGATCAGTTGAAAACACAGTAAGCAATAATACAACACAATTACTTTCCTTTAGTCACAAAAATAAAATTATTTAGGCGGAGCGAAGTGAAGACACGACTGCCATAGTCAGTTGTGCGAGAATGCATACAAATGTTCACGCTGGATCCCTCAGTAGCCACGCTGGTATCGCCCAGCCCAGAGACAAGTGCAGACGATTGAGTTCTCCTAAGCTGAAGCTGATGGGCGAGCCTGGATGTGATGAGATGAAGCTGAGATCCTGAATCTAGTATGGCACGACAAGGAACTAAAACGCTAGACTGATTCTTTACGAGAACCACAGCGGTAGCCAGAAGCACAACATCGGATTGAAGACCTTGGGCAGCAAGAGAGGTAGAAGCAGGGAAGGGAGAACTGCTAACAGAATCCTGAGTGGCAGAAATAGCGTCTTGTTGGAGCGTTAGATCTGGAGGAGAAGGATCTGGGGAGCCTTGAGTTGTGGACTGCAGATTCTCGAAATGCAACAAACTATGATGCCTCCCACCGCTTACTCGAAATTTTCCACTGTTGCATGCACGAGTCCGATGCCCCGCTTTCAGGCAATTGAAACAGTGGCGCAGCAACGGAGACGAGTCGGTGGAAGAATTGGAGGCAACAAAAGTTTTCTTAAAATGAGAATTATGGGTTTTTCCCACATGAGCGCTACTAACGGGTGCCGCTGTAGCGTATTCCAAGGTCTCCATTTTCTGGCACCGCTTCTCTAGGTATTCATAAAAATCCTTTGCTGTAGGTATGGCATCCGACGACAGGTGTTCTTTCCATTTCATTTGCGTCTTAGCGTCCAAATTCTGCAGCAGCAGGTTAATTATAATGCAGTGGGATATCTCCAAATCCGTTCCTAATGTTTGCAAAGCACGCATATGAAAATTGACTGCATCTGAAAACTCCTGAAGCCTTTTGGGAGATGGCAAATCCACTCTCTTGAGATCATCCACGAAAAAATCCTGGCCAGCTGGTGCATTGCGCGCACTGCTGCAGCAGTGATGCAGCCCTTGTGCCATATGTGATGTGTCTAATATGTAGACCTGAACTTCGGACTGGATAGGATCTCGCCATAGAATGTACAGATAATAATTGTCAGGAGAAGACACTCGTACGCAGCGGTACATTTTACAAATGTCCCCAGTGAGAGCGACTGGATATGTACGAAAACGAATTAGTATGCTGAACAATGCAGGCTAAACGCTCCCTTCTGGGCGTTACACACATCCGTTATCACCACAAATCTAATATACCCCTATACTCTTCGAGTACCGGGTATAATAACTGGGCCTGCCATGTTGATGTAGCTGCCGAACCGTCGAAAACGACACGAAGCTTTGTCGTCGTACTATTCTCCTTCAGGACACAGTGATGAGGCAAGAAATTTTTGCAGAGACTACGAGAATGAAGATTGACTGGGGACATATGCTTTAAATCAAAATACTCCCTCATAAAGGCAGAGTTCCGCTCCTTGAGTGTAGGATCACGATCCAACTTCCGCTCTAAATTGATGAATCGCCCCGCCCCCTTCGCCACCGAGCCTTCCGCCCACACAAAGAGCAAAAATCTGTGGAATGCACGATTTTGAAAATACGAGAATACTAAAAACGCAGAATCATAGAGAATGATCATATCTATCAGAGTGTTAAATCTGGATCAGATCTCATTATT
This sequence comes from Drosophila algonquin, assembly GCA_035041765.1. Lineage (NCBI taxonomy): Eukaryota > Metazoa > Arthropoda > Insecta > Diptera > Drosophilidae > Drosophila > Drosophila algonquin. Next base: position 155,908 of record JAWNKY010003428.1, read on the forward strand.
AATAAAGACACTATGAAGAAAATCTTCCCTCTCGCTCTCTCTCACACGCGACTTTATCTGCTTTGTCTATTCGTCCAAATGAGCGCCTTGATCTCAGAGACTATAAGAGCTAGGAAACCAAACTTTCTATGCAAGCTAATGTGATATAACTTCAATACAAGTGTACTTCAAAATTTTGAAACACCCCTTCCACCCCCTTAAAGAATGAAAATCTGTGCAATCGACAATTTTAAGATACAAGAAAACGTAATCGCAGAATCATGGAAAATAACAGTATCTACCGGATTGCCGAATCTGGATCAGGTCGGATCATTATTATAGCCAGAAAGAACAAATTAAATTTCAGTCACTATGCGACGCCTGCCAAGCGGGATTTTTTCGGGGACAAATTCCAGTTTCTAACGGTAAAATGTCATTTGGAATGGTGCCAAACGGCGTTTGGAGATTTGGTCAAACGCCTGTAACTTAGCCGTTTATTCATCGATTTTTACAAACGATACCTTAAACGACGTATAATTAATGTTGGAGAAGACGTTAAGAGAGTATCGCACGCCAAAAGAGTTGCTCCGTCTTCGGGTAACCCGCAAGCCGATCTGAAGATCGATTGATTGTGAACAATCGCCGATGGCGAATTGGGTTGCGTGCGGCCGACGGTGGTTCGTGGGAAGAGTGGAATGGGACTTCAATTCACTTGTCGAAGTACGCCCAAAGCCACTGTCCAATAAACCCTATTTGTCCAATAAAACCAATATTTGTCCAATAAAACCCTATTTTGTCCAATAAAACCCTATTAATACAGAAAAACCGCGTCTTTCTTTAGTTGTATGAAAATTTTTTAAAAATCTAGAAATTACTAGATTTTTTATTGGCGCCCGAGCAGGGACCTCGGTTTTTTTTGTTTCGAACTCGTTTGTTTCGCTCAGTAGTGGCTTAGGCTTCGCGTCGAAAGAAGTTGCTGAAGAAGTTGACCTTGCCACAGACGTGCCCTTTTGGACCCTCGCCATCTTGGACGCTGCCGAACTCGAAGTGCTGATGGACCATAAAAAAGGACGATCACTTTCTCTAGATTCGCTAGAAAGTCTACAGGTATTCTGTGCCAAAAATTGAGCATCACCAGTTGAATTTCGTTGTGTCGCAGTATATTGTTTGCTCGTCCGACCAAAATGATCAACTGAAGTGATACGCATATGTATGTGCGTGTGTATGTGCTAACACAGTCATACACAGAGAACACAGCTCAATTTCTGGCACCTTCCCTTTTATACCTTATTTGGCCAAATTAATGTGCATAAAGTGAAAGTGTCGCAGTTATACGTGTGTACAAACATACATAAGTTCGGTAGAATTGTTCGAACATACCTACGCCATACATGTAAAGAGCAGGGTATCAAGTAGCTAACACCATCCTGTTAATTAAAGTTTACATTTAAGATAGTATCGATAAGATCTAACCGATATTTAGAAAACCTTAACGATATTTAAAACACATAGCCGATAAGCGATCATCGATGGAGTACAGTCGGATTTTTGGAAGCAGCAGCGAAAAAAGCAGAACAAAAGTGAAGAGAAAGATTTTGATTTTAAACATATGTATACATTGAACTTGTATTCGATTTAATAATAATTAATAAACTAAACTGCATAATAAATCTTACATTTTGGGGCTCGTCCGTGTCGAATAATGAGCTCCGTGTGTGTGTGAAAGAAAAAAACGAAGTTGGCTCATGCAAGAAGGGGATCGCTGAAAATATGCTAAAGTTGTTGTTTTTAGCCACATAAAGTTGTAAAGTTGTCTCCAGTGGCTATAAACATTAAGTTGAACGATCCAAATTCAATGAGCGGAACAGTAGACACAGAGATCAATATAATAATCTGTCGCCTAAATCAGTTGCAGAGTTGTGAAATTCGAAGTCGCGCCATAGCGTCGCCTGGTCCGTGCGCGGTTCATACAGTCGCAGAGAGACACGCACAGACACGTTGTGTTCGGTACACACACATATGTACATGTAAGCAGAGGAGAAACAGAAAGAAGCGCCGTTGTCGGGTACACATGCGAAAGTCGAAAAGAATAGCAGAAATGATGCAAACACCACCGCCGCTGAATTGGAGAAGGAAAGAGATGGAAAATGATATACCAGGAACGTCGAGCCCGAGCGCAAACGAGATGGAAGATGTGATTGCGAAAAACAATGCTGATGATAGAATTGATCAGATGATAAAGCTGCTAAGTTTGAAAGTGCTTAACGATGAGCAACGAGAAGTCCAAATGAAAATCGCCCCTGATAATTTTGGAAAAATTGTGAACGAGTGCGATGGTCGATCAGTTCCAATAGAAAAGTGGTTCGAGATTTTTGAAAAAAATGCCGGCGCATATGAGCTTACCGAAAAGCAAAAGTATGTACATGCCAGAGGAAAGATGACCGGTGCAGCTAAGCTTTCCCTAGAAGCTGAATGCGTGTGCACCTATGAGGAACTCAAGAACGTATTGTTTGAGGAATTCGCATGTAGCTATAACAGTGCGGACATTCATCGGCAGCTGCAAGATAGAAAGAGGAAGAGTAACGAGTCGCTTCACGAGTACCTGCTGCAGATGAGAAAGTTAGCAGCAGTTGGACAGATTGAAGACGTGGCTGTCATAAGCCATATTGTGAACGGTTTGGACATAAAAAATGAGTACAAGTACGCCATGTATCGCTGCAAAACCTTCAGGGCCTTGAAAGAAGAGTTCGATATCTACGATCGTTTGAACATATCGGAGAAAAAGGGCAACAAAGAGCAGCATAAAACGAATTTCAAACAGCAAAGTTGGCAAGGCGCTAAAAAGGAATACTGCTATAACTGTGGATCAGGAGAACATAAACGTAAAGACTGTAAAGCCGAGACGAAGTGTTTTAAGTGCAATCAGAATGGTCATATTTCGCGTAACTGTCCTTATGAAGCCGATAAAGTTGATAACATACGCATTATTTCTGATCGCAGTCGCATGAAAAAAGTTCAGATAAACGGCATTATAGTTGACTGTCTTGTGGATACAGGATCCGATGTAACCATTATCAAAGAAGTCTATGAAAAATGTCGAGCTTTTCAAAAGCACTACTATGTATGTAGCGTGGTCTGGGACATACATCAACGAAGCCTGTAGGATACTTTCATGCTGAGGTTTCCGTGGATAATTTGCTTACCAACCAGAAGTTTTTAGTCGTCTCCAGTAACCAGATTGATTTCGACGCACTATTAGGGCACGATTTCATTAAAAAGTTTCGTTTTATCGCTGATATGCAAGGATACACATTTGTGAAGCTTGGAGCTGACCCGGTGCTAACAGATGAGTATGCTCTTGTATATAATCTCACTGAAGAGTCATCCCTTGTAGTTCCACCTCAATATCGCAAAGAAGTTGAACAGATGATAAAATGCAGTTACGAAATACCCACAGAAGTTCCAAAGCAGTGCCCAATCCAACTGAAGATAGTTCCCGACGGAGTAATCAAGCCGTTTCATCACTCACCAAGTCGCTTATCAACAGACGAAGCTAGTGCTGTAAAGAAGCAAGTTGAAGAATGGATCGAGGAAGGAATTGTGCGCAAGTCATCATCAAACGTGGCCAGCAGAGTTGTCGTCGTAAAGAAAAAAGATAGTACACTTCGAGTTTGCGTAGACTACAGAAAGTTAAACAGCATGGTATTGGTGGACTGTTTTCCAGTCCCGATTATAGAGGAAGTCTTGGAAAAGCTGCAGTCGGCGAAGTGGTTTACTATAATGGACCTTGAAAACGGATTTTTCCATGTGCCTATGGAGGAGCACAGCAAGTCGTATACGGCCTTCGTCACAAAGGAAGGATTATTCGAGTTTAATAAAGCACCTTTCGGATTCAAAAACTCGCCAGCTGCGTTCATTCGGTTCGTAAACTATATTTTTCAAAAATTAATCAACTTTGATGTTATGCAGCTATATATGGACGACAAAATTTTTTACGCCGCGTCGCCTGAAATATGCATGAGGAAGACTAAGTTGGTTCTGGAGACAGCTGCGCAGTTTGGCCCAAAGATCAAGTGGAAGAAATGTAGTTTCATGCAACCACGCATAAACTTTCTAGGCCATATCGTCGAGGACGGGCAAATCTGGCCCGGCAAAGAGAAGACAGCAGCAGTCAGTCGGTTTGCTACACCAAAAGACATAAAAGAAGTCCAAGCATTTCTGGGACTCACCGGATTTTTCAGAAAGTTTATCTCTGGATACGCACAAGTTGCACGGCCGCTAACGAATCTACTCAGGAAGGAAACAGTTTTTAACATTGGCGAAGCAGAGCAACAGTCGCTACAAACCTTGAAGAAGTTGCTTGTAATCGCACCAGTATTGCATTTATACTCACGAGAAGCGCCAACGGAACTTCACACGGATGCATCCAAAGACGGTTTCGGAGCTGTTTTGCTGCAGCAGTTTGATGGCAGTTTCCACCCGATTTACTATTGGAGTAAGAAGACTACAGAAGCTGAGTCCGAACGTCACAGTTACTATTTGGAGGTCAAAGCAGCATACCTCGCACTCAAAAAGTTTCGGCACTACCTGTTGGGGATCAAATTTGATCTTGCTACTGACTGTGCGGCGTTTAAGCAGACAACAACGAAAGCAGATATACCGAGAGAAGTTTTCCAGTGGATTTTATACATGGAGGACTTCACATTCAAAGCAGTACACCGCCATGGGGAAAGAATGAGACACGCGGACTGTCTCAGTCGTTTCCCGCAGACATGCATGTTCGTAACGACGGAGCTAACAGCTCGGATAAAGAAGGCACAGCAGGACGACGAGTTCATCAAAGCGATTGTTGAGATCGTGAAGCAGCACCCATACCAAGACTACAAACTAAAAGGAGGTCTTCTGTTCAAAGCTGTGAATGGCAATGACGTATTGGTTGTTCCAAGGCTGATGGAAAGGGAAATCATTCAAGAATCGCATGAAGTTGGTCATTTTTCACCAGCGAAGACGATGCACTCAATTCAGCAACAATATTGGATTCCGCACCTTGAAAGGAAAATAACAAAATTTATCACTAATTGTATCAGCTGTATCATTTTCAGTAAGAAGTTAGGAAAACAAGAGGGCTATCTCCATTGCATCGACAAGGGTGACACGCCACTACACACGCTGCACGTCGATCATTTGGGATCAATGGACGCGACAGCCAAGCAATACAAATACATTTTTGCTGTGGTGGATGCGTTCTCCAAGTTTGTGTGGCTGTTCCCAACCATGTCAACGAGACACGAAGAAGTTATAAAGAGGCTGGGCGATTGGTCATTTGTGTTTGTATTTCCCAAGCGCATAGTCAGCGATAGATGCGCAGCGTTTACATCCAACGCTTTCAGCGATTTTCTCAACAAGAACAAAGTCGAACATGTGTGGACAACGACAGGTGTGGCGAGAGGCAACGGCCAGGTCGAGCGGGTCAACCGTTCAATTTTGGGCATCATCGCAAAGCTATCAATTCAGGAGTCAACGAAGTGGTACAAGTATGTGCCGCAGGTCCAGATGGCGATTAACTCGCATGTGCATTCAACGTTAAAGTCGTCGCCATTCGAGATCATGTTTGGGACCAAGATGAACATATCCACATATAATATATGTACACATAAACGGTGGTCTATCTATTGTCTATCATTTTTAATAATACTAATTGTGTGTTTGTGCAATCGCAAAGCGTCGCAGCGTCTTTTCGGTTGTCCGCTTTCGACTTAACCGCTACGTACAATACGCGTACATACATATATAAATACGTACATACGTACAGACATCTGCTTGCAATTGCACATACACGTAGCGCTTGGTAAAGGTTCTTGGGCACCAGCGGCTGATATTTCGTGCGTTCGTTAACCTTGCTCGCTCTGTGCTTGCATCGGTTATATAATATATTAGTTTGTGTGTCCTCTTCTCCCCCGTTTTGGCATACCATACAGGTCAGGCTTGGTTCGAGCGCCTGTATTACCTTCGTCTTGTGCGTGCGCTCGCGCCTTATTCTCTCACTTACTCTTTGATCCCCCGCACCCCGCATTCAACCTCTGTTGCCCACAAAGTGGCAGCAGCGAGCATAGGGCTTGCTTACTTTCGGTCGCTTGGACCACTTTCGTTTGTTTGTTCACATATTGCGCCAGGGCGTGTGTGTGTTTGGGTAAGCAAGCTTGGCGTTTCTCGGTACATAGCTGCAGTGCGTGTGCGAGGGTAGCTTGAAAAGCTTGGAGAACTTTGGGTACGGTATTGAAGGTAGTTCCTTTTTCTCATTTCAAGTATGTCTGAGTCCGATAGGCCAACTGTGGAACGGACAACAGCTGAACGGCCAACAATACCTAAAACAAATACCAAGTTGGCATTGTGTCAACAAAGGTTTGACAAAGTCAGTGCTGACATTGCGCGCGTGCAAACAGCCTTTAGATTGAAGCAAATTTCATCGGACAAAACCGAATTAGCTTGTCGCCTAGAGCTTTTAGAGGGTTATATCGATAGGGCTATGAACCTACAGGCATAGTTGGACATTTTGAGTCCAACCAATGAAAGTAGAGGACCGTTGGAGGATCTGTGTGTCGTCACTAAAGCATTGCTTATGAATGCAATCAAACCAAGATCCGACACACATATGCAGCAAGACTGCTCACTGAATCCACGGTTCGACACACACATGCAGCATGACTGCTCACTGAATTCGAGCCAGCGATCGCAGCTGCCGAAAATGCGTTTGCCGAAGTTTAGTGGCAAACATTCGGAATACAAAAATTTCATGTGCCTGTTCCAAAGCCTCATTGACGACGATGCTTCTTTGACAAACGTAGAAAAGTTTAATCATCTCGTATCGTGTTTGTCAGATGAAGCATTGGGTGTAGTAAAACCATTTCAAATGACAGACTGTAATTATCCTAAGGCCCTTGCCAGTCTGAAGTCAGTGTACGACAATAAATGTCTGATGTTCTTCGATACTGTTGCTCAATTATTCGATTTGCCAACCATGACCAAGCCATCTGCATCGAGTTTAAGATCGATGATAGATACGGTATCTGCGATATAATCATCGCTGTCGTATGTAGGTGACGACAAAAATATTGCGAAAGCAATGATCATTCACATGGTCATGGCAAAGGTCGACCATGTGACCAAATCTCGTTTTGAGAAGCAGCTTGACTATGATAAGCTGCCTTCTTGGGAAGACTGTGCCAAACAGCTGAATAGAAGGTATCAGTACCTGGCAGCAGAAGAGTCAACTCGTGACAAGTCAAGGGTGCGTAACGAGGTGAGGAAGCCTCAACGGAAATCGTCCTTTGCCTGTGCTAATGCAGGTCAAAAGTCGTCGTCTGCATGCACCCAGTGCAGGTCTGCAGACCACAATATATATTCTTGTCCGTCGTTTAGTGCCATTCCCGTCATGCAACGTTTTGAGTATGCTAAAACTCAAAAACTGTGTCTCAATTGTTTGACCACGGGACATACAGTATCGAGTTGCAAGGCGGCGAAGTGTCGAGTGTGCTCAAAGCCTCACCATGCGCTCCTTCATCGGTACACTGCATCAGGGCAAGGTGAAGCAGCGGCACTTCAAGCCTCAACGTCGGAGGCATACGTAGGTCACGTGCTCAATGCGGATCAAGTCGTTCTGGCTACCGCGATCGTAAACATCAAAGATAGATTCGGACAGTTGCATCCAGCAAGAGCTTTGCTCGATAGTGGCCTCAATCTGGTCTGACGAGCATGTGAGATGGCTCGGAGGCTCGGATGGCTCGGGGCCTAGCTGAGGCCACCGGACGGGTCGCAGGTTGCGGATAGCGAACGACCTACCTCTTGAGGTAGGCCAGCTGCGAATAAGCGGTCATCCTTAGGGAAGGCACCGAAATAAGCAGTCCCGGACAGCCAGCGGGTGTTCGCGAAGTAGCAACACTGACGATGCGCTTGTGGTGCCGCCTCATTTAAGTAGCTCACACACACCCCATCCCTACACATTACCTACCCACATCCCAACCCCTACACTCATCTCACACCGGGCCGGACTAAGTGTGTTATTCGACCCGTGCCGAGAGTCAGCCTGGCTGGGGGCCCGGTATAAAAACTAGCCCAGTCGTTAACGGAGGGCTCAGGGACTTGGCAGCCCCCTGTTCTAATGATGCCTTATCCGGGCAACGTGAATCTCTGCCCGGATGGACCGCCCTTTCTTTGCAAATCGTGGGATCAAATATGGAAAACAAACAAAATAAAAACAAAAACAACAACAACGAGTCTGGCGCTCCCCAACTGCCAACTGGGAGCAATCCCATACAGGGAAAGGCATCGGCCCAAAGGCCTGGCCTGACCCGCGAAATAGCTGGTAAAACCAGCGCGGCGGAAGACGCTAGGGCGAACCCGAAGGGGTCCCATCCTAGTTCCGGGGTGGGTGGCAAATCGCCGACCAAAGCCGATACCTTGGTGGAGTGGCTCTGCAACCCTGCGGCTGCCCTGCCTGCTGGTAAGGCTGCGGAGAGCGAGTTGCCATCGACTAGCGCCCAAGCCAAAACTTACACCTATGCCGAGAGGAGGAGTGCTGGCAACATACTCCGTCGGCAAAATGCAAGCACGATGTCCAGCCCGACCGACCAGTGGCGGAAAAAGGTCGAATGGGCATCAAAGGTGCTGCCCAACTTTGGCAAAGAGGCACCGAAGAGGGTTGCCCCGCCGAAGACGACAGCCCCGCAAACCAAAAGGCAGCGCTCACAGGAGACTCCTGGACCGGCTCCAAAGCGCTCCAGAGTGCTGCCGAACGTATCGTTCGCGCAAATTGCCAAAGAGAGGACGCTGATCGGCGTCCTGGATAAAGGCAGAGCGGACTCGAAGATCCCCAGGAACCAGTGGAAGTGGGTGGAAGCGGCACTGGCCGACCGCTGCTTCGAAGTACTGGACAAGCAACCCGGCCCCCCTCCAGTCTGTAAAGACATGGGGTGGTATCAGGGCTGTATTAAGATTATAGCCTGCGAAGACGAGCGCTCCGTCCAGCTCTATAAAGCAGCGGTAGCGCAAGTCGGAGAGGTATACCCAGGGGCGAAGCTTGTCGCAGTCGACTGGAGCGAGGTGCCCAGTAGGCCCAGAGCGCGAATTTGGGTGCCCGCCTCCATAAAGGAACCTGAGCGCATCCTAAAAATGCAGCAGCGGTGCAACCCGGAGCTACCAACCTCCGATTGGAGGGTAGTTAAGGTGGAGGCGACTCAAGGCCCGATGCACCAGGTGGTTCTCGTCCTCAATAAGGAATCCTTAGCTCCAATTGAGGCCAAGAAAGGAGAACTCAATTTTGGCTTTAGTGCGGTGAGCATCAGGGTATACAAGTCGGATGCAGCGGCCGAGGCGCGTCCTGTCGACAACCCAGTCGAGCAGGACGTTGCCTCGGAGATCGAAGCACCCGATGACGACCCAGAGCCTGCCCACGACGGCTACTCTTCCGACACGGCTCTTATGCGAGAGTTCGAGGCGATGTGTCGCGATGACACCATCGAGGACGACTCGGACGCCGATAATACAGTGGTGGAGAACTCTGTCGATGTCTCTAAGACTCCTTCAGATAAATCTCCACCACTGTAAAGCAGCATCCGCTGCCCTCATACTCCGCTTGGAAGCGAGCGGAGCAGACGTAGTCCTGATCCAAGAGCCTTGGGTAGTAGGAGACAAGGTTTGTGGATTAGCGACGAAGGAGCACAAGCTTATTGTAGCTCAGAAAGAAGGTAAAATACGTACCTGCATTCTTGCAAGGAAGCACTTAAATATCTTTCTGCTCCACAACTTTAGCAATGGTGACAACACAGCGGCAAGCCTTGAACTACAAGGTTCCCAAATAAGGCTGATGTCGTCCTACATGGCTCATGAGGAAAGCGATCCTCCCGGTGACCTAGTTCGCAAGCTCACCAGAGATAGCGAAAGGTCGGATATAGGCCTTGTAATAGGCTGCGACGCCAACGCCCACCACACCCAATGGGGGAGTTCGGACACAAATGTAAGGGGTGAGTCATTATTCAGCTTCATCCTTAACTCTAATCTTCTTATCTGCAATCGGGGCAATGATCCCACGTTTATAATTAAGAATAGACAAGAGGTAATTGACCTAACTTTAGTGTCTCACAAACTGTCAGACTTAGTAACGAACTGGAAAGTTCTGGGGGACCACTCCTTTTCGGACCACAGGTATATCGAGACCACACTATCTCTCGAGAACCCAAAACCCACTGTCTTTGCTAACCCTAGGAAAGCCAACTGGGAAAAATATGTCACAGTCATGGAGGGACTTCTTCCCTCCAAGGCACCAATCTGCCTGAACACAGAGCACGATCTAAATCATCTAGTGGACAGGTTTACTAAAGCATGCAGCACGGCCTTCACGGCAGCATGCCCATCAAACCAACACAAGGGGAAAAAGAAACATCTTGGTGGTCAAAACAAATAGATACCTTACGAAAAAGCTGCAGGTCCCTTTTCAACAGGGCCAAACGCGCTAACGAGGAGCAACACTGGGCAGCTTATAAAAATAGTCTGGCCCTATACAAGAAAGAAATAAGACAGGCAAAAAGGGCCTCTTGGCAAATATTTTGTTCTGAAATCGAGGAAACGTCGGAAGCTGCAAGACTGCGCAAGATCCTCTCCAAAACGACCCCCTCGGTGGGATACCTTAAGAGAAGCGATGGTACGTGGACTAACTCCAGTGAGGAGTCCCTACACATTCTTCTCGACACTCATTTTCCAGGGTGCTCCATCAATGGACCGACTCACCTCCCTAGTGAGGGTTCGATCACCTCAATGGACCATATTTTCTCAAAACGGAACATATGCTGGGCAATAAACAGCTTCCATCCGTTCAAATCCCCTGGTCCGGACCAGATCATTCCGGCACAATTACAAAAAGCCGGAGACACAGCCATCAACTGGCTGCGATGTATCTTTAAGAAGATACTGGTAGTGGGGAGAATACCACACGCTTGGCTTAAGGCAAAAATAGTCTTCATCCCTAAAGCAGGTAAAGCCTCGCATTCCATACCAAAGGACTTTAGACCAATCAGTCTATCATCCTTCCTTCTCAAAACGGGCTACACTTGAGAACTACTATAAATCCTCAATTGTTGTCAGGAGCACAGCATGCCTACCGGAAAGGAAAATCCACGGAAACGGCACTTCACGAAGTAACTTCGGGGATAGAGAAATCACTATACCTCAAAGAATACTGTCTAATCGCTTTTCTAGATATCGAGGGAGCTTTCAACAACGTCATACCCGGTGCCATTACGGAAGCGCTGACTGACCTTGGGGTGGATCGTCACTTGGTGATGCTCATTGATCAATTGCTCACATGCAGGACGGTGACATCATCGATGGGAACGTCCACTCAGTCAAGGTTTGTCAGTAGAGGCACACCGCAAGGTGGTGTCCTATCCCCCTTCTATGGAACATAGCAGTCAACAAGATTCTATGTGACCTGCAAAGTCGTGGCATACGCGGACGACGTAGCAATTATCTTCTCGGGCAAATACCCTGAAACAATCTGCGACTTAATGACCGCAAAGCTCGCGAAACTGTCAAGGTGGACAGAATCGCGAGGTCTTGGAGTTAATCCGTCAAAGACAGAACTTGTGCTATTTACAAGCAAATACAAGATTCCGTCTCTTAACCCCCCACACTAAATGGATGCAGGCTCTCCTTTAGCGACAGTGCCAGTTACTTAGGGTAAGTAATCGACAAAAAGCTAAACTGGAACCTGAACATCAAAGACAGAGTGAAAAAGGCCACGATAGCCCTATACACTTGCAAAAAAGCTATTGGCCTGAAATGGGGCATGAACCCAAGTATAGTCCAATGGATATACCAAGCCATAGTCAGACCGATAATACTTTATGGAGTTACTGTATGGTGGGCGGCCTTATCAAAAAGGACGATCACCAGACAACTCGACAAAGTTCAGCGAACAGCCGCCCTTGCATCAGCGGAGCTCTTCGTACCACTCCAAATGATGCGCTAGATGCCATTCTGTGCCTCCAAAGCCTTGCCCTCGCAGGAAAAGAAAGGGCACCAATGGCTGCAATACGACTGAGAGACTCCGACCACTGGGCACCACAGCACACAGGTCACTCCTCAATTCTAAACGGCAGTTCCGTCCCTACTAAAACGGACTACTGTGTTCCAAGGGAATACACAGATACCCCCTTTTATGCAATTATCCCCCACAGAGACGAGTGAGTGAGGGACCCCCAGGCCCAAAAGGGGCCCTACTCATCTTCACAGATGGATCAAAGCTGAACAATAGGGTCGGAGGAGGTATATACTCCGAACAGCTAAACATTAAGCACTCCTTTAGACTCCCTGATCACTGCAGCGCCTTCCAAGCGGAGGTCATCGCAATCAAGGAAGCCCTAAACTGCCTTCAGGAAACTACCGCCATCGTAACCCGCGTAAATATCTACAGTGATAGCCAAGCCGCAATCAAATCGCTTAATGCGATCTCCGCAAACTCGGCCACCGTTGCAGATTGCCGCAAATCTCTTCACGAGATGGCTCAGCAATGCAATTTGTTATCAGCCTTATATGGGTCCCAGGCCACCGGGACATCGAGGGCAACTGTATTGCAGACGAGCTGGCCAGACATGGCACTACAACCCCCCGTCTCCAAGACAAGGAGGATACTCGCATGCCGATGGCCACATGTAGGCTCATACTAAAGGAGCAATATAAGCAACTAACAGACAGTAAGTGGCAATCAGTACCACGTTGTCGTATAACTCGGCAAACATGGCCAACCATAGATAGGAAGCGCACCTCTGAGCTGTGCAGGCTCGGCAGACGAAGGTGCAGCGCAGTCATTCGCTCCCTAACGGGGCACTGGTTAATAGGTACCCATGCTAATAGACTGGGCGCCCCATACAATGATTTTTGCCGTAGCTGAAGAGATGAGGAAGAGGAGGAAACGGTGGAACACCTGTTCTGCTCTTGTCCAGCTCTCAGCAGAAGAAGGCTACAGCACTTGGGCTTGCCCTTCATTTCAGACATTTCGCAATGTCCGCCATATGTCCCAGGAAGATAGCTAACTTCATAAAAGCTGCAGGCTGGGACAACTGTTGACCTTAGGTCTCGCAGTGCTAGAAGGGGCAGATTCCCCCGCGGTATCACAACGGGCCGGAAACGGCCTAAGTGTGCTGGGCTCCCAGTGAGTCTAGCAGCCGCTGTAACCTCACCTAACCTAACCTAGTGGCCTCAAATAAATTTGATGTCTGAGAGCCTAGTACTGAGGCTTCGGCTTAAACGTGAGCCAACTTCCCTTGTCAACTTCCCTTGGTGCAACCACCGATAGTAAAACTAAGGTGTGTGCATTCTCGTTTGAATTCCCACACGTTTTCCGCTGAGTGTTGGGTACTAAAGTCTTTTTCCACATCTCTGCGTGGGCAATCACTTTCCACATCGAGCTGGAAAATCCCAACAAATATTTAATTGGCAGATCCCGAATTCCATAAGCCGGCTAAGGTGGATGTTCTCTTGAGAGCTGAAGTGTTTTATGGGCTATTGTGCGTTGGGCAAACTAAATTACATTCGGAGCTGCCCATTATGCAAAAAACATTGCTCGGTTGGATTTTTGCAGGCAAATATACTCGACAGGCGCCTCGGCAACAGTGTAATGAGAGTTCGGGGTAGCTCAAGTGTATAGTTGTTCTCTCGACTCATTAGTAAACCGTTTTTGGGAATTGGATCAATGTCCAATTGAGTCGAAGGCTGTCCGCCAAACGGCTGAACAACAGGCCTGTGAGTTGTACTTCGCAAAAACGGTACAACGATTGTCTTCCGGTCGCTTTCAAGTCAAACTTCCATTTAAGACCGACCCTAAAGTTTTTGGCCTGTCCTTTGAAACTGCTGAAAGGCGTTTTTTGCAACTTGAGCGCAAACTGTCAAAGGATGACACTCTCAAAACTATGTACCATGACTTCATGAAAGAGTATTTGGATTTGGGACATATGTCCATTCTGAATTCTGCTCCTCTAGAACAGCGTTATTATATTCCTCATCAATGCGTTCTCAGACCTGAGAGTACCTCAACCAAACTTCGTGTTGTGTTCGATGCTTCCAGCAAAATATCAACAGCAGTTTCGCTGAACGAAACACTAATGGTCTGGCCAACTCTTCAGAGGGAGTTGTATTCAACATTGGTAAACTTTCGGTTGAACAATTATGCCGTAACTGCTGACATTTCGAAAATGTACAGGCAGATAAATGTTTCTGAGGAGAGAAAACCCTTCACAAAACATACAGGCATACAGGTTGAATACTGTTACATACGGTACAGCGTCAGCACCCTTTTTGGCTGTACGTTGTTTGTTCGAATTGGCAAATAGTTTCGCACAATCACATCCCATTGGTGCGGAAGTGATTCGCAATTGTTTTTATGTCGACGATATGCTGGCAGGTGCAGACAGTTCAAAAGAACTGGACACAATTTGCAGGGGATATTTTGAATTCAGGAGGATTTCCATTGGCCAAGTGGGCTTCCAATTGCCCGACTCAATCTGGAAAGAATGAGGAAATCAGCATTAAGATTAATGAGCAAAGCTCAGTCAAAACGCTTGGAATGCGCTGGGCACCTCAAGATGATGTATTTAAGTACCATCTGGACGTGGATAGTTTTGACTCCCTGAAACCAACAAAACGCAATATATTGTCGATAGCCTCTCGTTTGTTTGACCCTCTTGGTTTGTTGTGTCCAATTGTCACTAAGGCAAAAATGCTGTTGAAGGACTTATGGAGGCTAAAGGTAGATTGGGATGAGGCTATTCCTATGAGTCTACACACTGCGTGGAATAAGTTCACCACTACCTTGCGGGATTTGCACAAAATTTCAATCCCTCGCTACGTATGTTTGACGCTGTACCAAGGGGTTCAAATTCACGGCTTTGCTGACGCATCCAGTCACGCCTACGGTTGCTGTATATACGTACGAACGTGCAACGACGAAGACGTTCGCGTGTCATTGCTCACTGCAAAGTCGAGGGTAGCTCCGCTGAGCGTAAAAACAATACCCCGGTTAGAGCTTTGTGCAGCACTATTACTGGCCAAACTCTGGCAACAAGTGTCGACCACAATGACCAAATTCACGATAGAAAGCGTAAATTTCTGGTCAGATTCGCAGGTCACGCTATATTGCTTCGATGCTTCGTGCTTCGATTCTGTTTCAGGCAGCTTAGAGGTGATTCGCATCTTGTATCTGCCGCAGAAAGAAACATTGCGTTTTTAAAGCTGATCGCAGTCGTACAAAACACAACATACAGCACTGAGTATAGATTATTGGAAAAATCGGCAGCATTAGCTCCGATGCTGCAGTCGTTAAATCCATTTGTCCACGAGTTTGTTGAAAATGTCATCAAATTTAAGTTAATTCGAGTAGGAGGCCGCTTGCTTCACGGCCCTATCGCATACGACGCCAAGTTCCCTCTGTTACCAAAGGGATTTGAATTGGTCAGCCTTTTGGTCAGGCATTTGCACCTTAGGCACTACCATGCTGGTGCAAAGGTTCTTGTGGGATTGCTGAGGCAGCAAGTTTGGGTGATCAATGCCCGAAGCGTGTGTACAGCGCATGTTAGAAGATGCGCACACTGCTTTCGCTACAAGCCAAAGTTGTTGGGGCAAATAATGGGAAATTTGCCAGCTGACCGCCTTCGTGAAGGTCGGCCGTTCAGAGTATCTGGCGTAGATTTCTGTGGGCCATTCTACGTAAGCTATAGAATCAGAGGTAAACCACCCGATAAAATGTACGTTGCCGTTTTTGTTTGTTTCGCCTCAAAGGCAGTCCATCTAGAACTTGTCTCAGACCTTTCAACTGACGCGTTTCTAAATGTATTCAAAAGGTTCGTTGGGAGACGAGGACTGCCGGAGAAGGTCTTCAGCGACAACGCGACGAATTTCGTGGGAGCGAGCAACGTGCTGAGGGAGCTCAGGCGACGCCAACCTCACGCCGGACGAGTTGAGCACGCACCTGGTGGAGGTAGAAGCGTTGCTCAATTCCAGGCCCCTCGTGGCGGACACCAGCGATCCCAACGACGGGGAGGCCATCACACCAGGGCATTTGCTCATCGGCCAACCTCTGCTGGGCCTGCCGCACGAATCCACGCCCGAAAGGCCCAACAACAAGCCCGCACCCGGATTCTTGAAGCGGTGGCAACGGTTGTTGGAGCTCAGACTGCGCTTTTGGCACAAGTGGTCGAGAGACTACCTGCTCAGCCTGCAGCAGCGAGCCCAGTGGAGCAAAGGCGAGGCCAATCTGGCCGAAGGGGCGGTCGTGCTCAACGACAACACCCCCCGCAACGATGGACAACAGGGCGCGTGACACGCGTCATCACTAGAAAGGACGGCAAGGTGCGGGTGGCCGAAATCAGAACGCCAGCCGGCGTCATTAAACGGCCAATCCACAAGCTAGCACCACTGCTAACGTGCTGAAGACCAGAGCTCTTCAGCGGGGCCGGAATGTTGGAGAAGAAGTTAAGAGAGTATCGCACGCCAAAAGAGTCGCTCCATCTTCGGGTGACCCGCAAGCCGATCTTCACAATTGCCGATGGCGATTGGGTTGCGTGCGGCCGACGGTGGTTCGTGGGAAGAGTGGAATGGGACTTCAATTCACTTGTCGAAGTACGCCCAAAGCCACTGCATTCGTTTGTCCAATAAAACCCTATAAATACAGAAAAACCACGTCTTTCTTTAGTTGTTTAAAAATTGTTTAAAAATCTAGAAATTACTAGATTTTTCAGATGTGTCTTTTAGCCATAAAATATTTTCGACTTTTCCTGTGTTTTCAAAGTGAAAATTATGAAATTCGAAATTTTAATAACTTCCAGACTTTAGACTGCCGGTATAAAGTGTCTGGGTTGAATTTATAGCTGCATTTGTCAGCTTTTCAAAACTGCAAATCAATACAATCAGTTGTAGGAAACTTAAGTATGTGAAAAATTGAAGCATACATCTGAAGAAAAATACCAAATGTTTAAAAATTTCTTTAATAAACCAAACCATAAAAAAAACCACTGACCGACAGCGAAAAAAAAAGTTGAATTCTGTTAAGTAGTGTTATTTATTTTAATATAACAGAAAGATATGATTTGCGAAGACTGGGCAAATGGTGCTATGAATATTAAGTCCCTTCAAATTATTTTCGCATGATCGGTACGAACATGTCGTACGATTGTAAAACCGATGCTAATCGCGAAGAATTGGCAAGGCAAAGCAAAAAAAATAGTTAAACCATAAAATCCGCTTTTTTTACGCTTTGTTTAGAAAATATTCAACTTTTTTTGTCGGTGCTTCTATCGAGAATCAGCTTATTTTTCTGGAAAAAATTGGCAACACTGGTTGAGTCGCTTTCCGATCGTCCGATCTCCGCCGCCAACGGACATCCACCTCTGCCGGGTGTTCGGGTCGACGACGAACCAAACGCAACTGCAACCACTCGGTCCGCCGCCCGTCGCGGCAACCTTTACCGCGGCCCCCCTTATGTTGCTACCCCTTTTGAAGTAATTCTGGCTTTTGGCACTTTATTTTGCACTTCATTCTTTTCATAATATTTTCCATTGCTTTCGAATGGGCTAATTTGCCCTTTTGCGACTACATTCTTGAATTTCTCTCCCTATTTCACTACTCACATTTATTTCATTCATTTAATTCACTATTTCTTTGTTTCTTTATTACTTTTCTCTCCATTTCACACGCACACTCTACTCACACTTATGTACATACATATGTATCTATATTTCCTTACATAATGTCGCTATTGTGATCCTCCAGAACATCTCCTTGGTTCTCCTCCGCTTTCTCGTGAACTCTATGGTATTTCCTGGGTGTGTTTCTTCTAAGGTTCCCGTTCTTGTACGAAGGTCTCCGATTGCGCCAGTTATGATTAGTGGTAGGATATTCTGAGTTAATTGGAGGGCAGATTGCTTTTGCCTGTTGCAGCAGGGGGACTTGCAGGCCGAGTTTTTAATCTACGATTTTCCTCTTCTCCGACGGAGCTTTGGCGGCGGGCTGCGGCGATCGGGAACGCCCCGCGGATCTTGAGTACTGCCTTTCGAGTTCCGCTAGTGCCCAAATCTCGGCACTGTTTTCGTTTTCGCAGCCGTATCGATGGCTACACGTGTAATTTTTCGTGAGCGTGGGCTTCTGAGGGCGTGGGCGTATGTATGTATGCGTGTGTCCAGCTGCGGCTCTGACTGTACTTTAAGAACGTGGTTTGTGGCGATAGATTTGCGGTTTGTGACTGTTACTTTCCCCTTGAATAATATCTCCTAAGGTCCCTGCTCGCCACTTGTAGGGAAACTATTTCAGGCTGGTGTAAGCTCAGCCTGTTCAGGGTCGTCTACAAAAAATTTGTAGTTGTTAAGGAGACCTTAGGCAAGGAGGTGTAACTGTACCATAGCCGGGAGGGTCGATCGCGTAGCCACAGGTCTCGAATGAGATCGAAGGTTGGCGTAACGGGGCTTCGTCATGGCCTTCTAGGGGACGGGGGAATCTACGGGGCCATGCGTTGGCGCGACGGCTCGTAGGACCACGGTATCTTTAGTGAGGGTTGGTTGCGGTGTTGTCGCGACAGCCACTAAGCGTTGGGCCCACTACGGAACATTGCGATATCGCGACAGCTCGTAGGACTACAGGATTTCTATTTTTTATTTATTCATTTATTAATTAACAATTATCTGCTAATAATGCCATATAAAAAAATAATAAGAGAACTAAAGATAAAGTATAATAAAATTGAAACAAAAATTAAAATTAAAATTACAGGTTAGCAGAGTTTAGGTGGTTGTAAATGCTATATGATATGGTTAAGGGTATTATAATTATTGCATAAAACCCTGAAAGGTTCATGCTGGGCATAGTTTGACCTAAATAAGGGTAATCTGATAGGTCTAAAAGAAAGTCAATCTGACTCAACAGAGTTTGGGAGTCCACCATCCTGAGAAGGAGCTTGTGCACGAACATTACCCCATTGCATATTCTGCGATGGTGTAACGAAGGTAGGTCAATAAGTTTTAGCCTAGATCTGTAAAGTGGAAGGATTCTACCAATTGTTTCTGAACTGATTCGAGAATAGCTTGCTACTCCTTATACTGTGGACTCCACACAGGAACAATACTCCAATATCGGGCGCACTAACGAAATGTACAATTGTTTGGTCACATACGGGTCGTCAAACTCCTTGGACCAACGCTTGATGAATGCTAGAACACCCTTAGCTTTATAAGCTGTCGCAGCTATGTGGCTATTAAAACACAGTTTACGATCAAATAATACACCAAGATCATTTGAACTCGAAATTCGATCCAATACATGATTACCAAGAGAAAAAGATACAAAATGTGGAGCACGACGGTAGAATGTCATAAGCTTGCATTTCGAGAGGTTCAAAAATAGAAGATTTCTTGAGCACCACAATAGCAATTCGTTTAGGTCCAGCTGAAGGTGTGTGTGCAAGTAACAGTCGGAGTAGGCCAGACAGATTTTAACGTCATCCGCATACATTAATGTATGTGAGAATGTTATAACTTGGGGTAGGTCGTTCACAAATAAAATGAAGAGGAGCGGACCCAAATGACTACCTTGTGGCACACCAGATGTAACATTAACGATCTCTGATAAAACATTAGTAAATAAGACCCGTTGTGTACGATTAGAAAGATACGACGAAATCCAACTTAGAAGATTACTAGGGAAACCTAATAAGGACAGCTTCTGAATTAATAGAGTATGGTTAACCGAATCAAATGCCCTACTAAAATCCGTAAAAATAACATTAGTTTGCAAACCACTCTGAAATCCACGGTTGATTATAGAGGAAAACTCGAGCAGATTGGTAGTTGTTGACCGATGTTTAAAAAAACCATGTTGTGACGGAGATATCCAGCTAGAACAAAGATGTTGCAATTGCCGGGTAACCAGGAACTCAAGGAGCTTAGGAATGGCAGAGAGCTTTGCAATGCCTCGGTAACTTTCTATGTTGGATCTGGAGCCCTTCCTATGGGCCTATGGGGATTGACTATGCGTTATCGCGACAGTCACTAGCTACTGGGGATACTACGGAACCTTGCGTTATCGCGAGAGTTCGAAGGACTACGGGATTGCAAGTGGGGAGGCAAGTGGGGAGGTAACGTTTAATGTTTATGCATGAATCAAAAAAAGACAGCAATATTTGTCATTTTGTTCAGAATTTTTATTAAACGTAAACCCTCACTGGTTTTCCTGGCTGCACAACGAGAAAAGCTCAACTTGGAGGAATCGACGCTGCTGGGGAAATTTGGGATCTACTGGCTACCGACAATAGTGACCGTATAGTCATAGATAGTCGGCGGTGCGATGGATTCAATCCGTATATCAGACACTATGAAAACTCGTAGGCCGTGGAAGCGAATGGCGCGTTGTACGAAGCGGAGTCTAATCGAAGCACGTGTGAGGTTGCGGATGCCGAAGATTCGAGATACATTGCTAAGTTGCGTGCGCGCTTGTTCGTGGTCTGGCTTAGAGTGCTTTCCTATTTTTGCGTTTTAGGGTGTATTTGAAATATAACTTATTACTACCTTAAAACTGCATTTATACTAAAGAAACGAGATAGGGGCCTTCAGTGGCGAAGAGTAATGCGCAAAGGAATAACAATAATGTAATATAATATCATAAGTGAGTTTGCCTCCAGTGGCGGTGTATCTGTCTTGAATATTAGCTACGTTATGTAGACCTTGTCGATTATCGTTGCGTGCTTGTCCCACTTTGGGTCTTTACAGTGAACTAAGTAGAAATCCTTGCTTCACCCCAAGGTTGCATGGGAATCACTCGGACAGACTGTTGCCGTTCCAGATCAGACTGCCGTGTTATCGGTGTAGACATCTTAATTTGTTGAATATTTTTGTTGACATTCCAGACATGCTGAGTTGAAAAAAGAGGTTTTGTCTGTCGATGGTGTCGAAAGCCGCCTTGAAATCTATGAAGCAGGGGTACATCTTTCGGTTTTGCCTCCTGTACTCTTTGGCTATCGCCACAATTGTGGCGATTCACAAGTGAGAAAATGCTGTCCACTGTACTATACCATCTTCTAAACCACGCTTGGTATTTGCTGAGAACATTACACAATATTAAAGCGAGCACCTTCACGATCGAAGTAAGGAAGGATATCCCCCTATAGTTCGCTACAACAGTGGCAATTCCTTTATTGTATATCGGGAAAATAATTCTTTGCCGAAAGCTTTCTGGTATATTTCTGGTATAGTTCCAAATTCTGTTGTATACCGTTGTTAACCTATCAATAAATTTGTTTGGTGCATTTTTTAAAAATTCTGCGGTTATCCTGTCGACTCCAGGGGCTTGCAGTTCTTGCTCTTGCTTGTCCTGTACTAGCAGTTTTTAAAAGTGTTGCGTCGAGCTGTCATGCTCAGCCCTGGTTTGGATGCTCTTGTTGGTGCCGTTCAATCTTCTGACGAACTCCCAGAAGCTATTGCTGTCTTTTATGTTGTTGACTTCAAGCCCAATATTCCTATAGTAGTCCCCTTTTTCTCCTTTTTTATTGTATGGTGGGTTGGTTTTTGCATTCAGGATGCCGCTTCTGTACACAGTTTGTTAAGACCTCAATATTTGGAGCTTCGACTTGGGCCTCTAGCTGTTCGATTTGGTGTTCGAGCTTTTCTTTATACTGCTGGCGCCACCTCTCTTTCCATTTCAGTATCCGTAGCAGTTTGTTGTCATGTGGGTTAGGTTGCGCGCGTATGTCGATTTGGATTGATAATGTGTATGTGATCTGAGAAAGTTTCCGGCACTACTTCCATGTCTTCAATGAGATCATGCCACTTACCATTTACAACACAGTAGTCTATTGTGGACGCCGCTTGACCTCGTATAAAGGTGTAGCTTCCGTCCCCGTCGTTTTACGTTCTCTTTATGTTCGGCGCCGTAGAGTTCATTTAGTATAGGTGTACCTGGCTTTCCTTTGCAAGTTAGCTCTTGGGCGTGATTGAAAGATGCCCATTTGCCCCATATGCAGATCTGGTCGTCTTTGACAAAGGCACTGTTGTTTCCGTTTATGATTGTTTTTTCAGCTTTTTCAGCTCTTAAAGGGCTATTTTAGTGTCCTGCTGCTGTTGGCTAAGGTGGTTATCAATGTAGATTGACGTTACCGCTAGTTTTTCCAATTTTTCAGTACATAATTTGTAACTGAAATACTTTTCGTTTCCACTAGCAATCCCGTTTTGTTATTTCGTTGGTAGAGGACTCGGGTTTCACGCACTGTTGCTTTTGGGATCGCCATTCTACCTCGTATATACCTCGTAATATACTTTCCACTCTCTACTTTGTGGCATCTACCTTCTCCAGTCCCTGTCTTGTACCATCCTGCTTATTATTTTTATTATTATCCTGAATTGCACGGACACTTAGTCTAATTGGGACTTTAGCACACCTATATTATCTTTCGTTGCTAGCTTGTCAAACCGTTGACCTATTTGGTTAATAGTTAATTTGACGATCCCTATATAACAAAGACTCTCTACACCTCTGTGGTTCGTCAGATTTTAGAAAACGGCTCTTGTGTATGGTAACCTCAGTACAACGTACACAAAGACCGTATAGAATCAGTTCAGAAAAACTTTTTATTTTTTGCTCTACGCGACCTCAGCTGGGATGCAGGTATGAGACTGCCGTCTTACCCTAATTGATTGCTTTTAATAAACCTTCCAACCTCAGCTAATTGTAGGAAAATGATTGGTGTGATTTTTGTGCACAACTTGATCAAGGGTGACGTAGATAGCCCTGACCTGTTGAGCCGCATAAACTTCACGATTCTTATTAGAAGCACTAAAAATTAAACACCGTTGCTTCTTCTGCTTTGTAAATCGAATTATTCCTTGCATGAGCCGTTTAGGGTCCTATGCTCGGATTATGATTCCCTCTACCATATTATATCTACTGCTAACTCCCTTCCTAGTCTTAAATTACTGATACTTCTATATCTTTTCCGTAGTTTTTTTGTTAGATTAGTTGCTGTCCTTGCTGTCCTGCACCACTTAGGGGCGTAACTGTGGCTTGTGTTTTCTCCCTGACGTTTCCACAAAATTTCCAGATTTTCGACGTTATCAACCTGTGTTTTGTTTGCTGATATCTGTCCGTGAACCTTCCCCACTGGTTTGATACCAAGCACCTGGCTAGTGAGCGTCCACCTTTATCTGTTGAGCATCAGCTGGTGTTTTGCTTTGTTACAGGTGTCTCACAATCTGGGCCTGAGCTGGAGCACGACTGAACGGTGGGCGATACACACTCCCTGATCAAGAATATGGGGTGGGAAATGTTTCCTTCTGGGCGTTACACACATCCACTGTCATCTAATATACCCCTATAATCTTCGAGTTTAAAAACCGGCAAATAGGGCTTGTCAGCGGAAAGCTAAGAAGCTACAAAAAGTGTAGCCAAAGAGGAAGGCAAAAAATCGCGAAACCGAGAATTAACGGAAGTAATGCTAATCTTAGACAACGGGCGTTGCTGCAGGGTTGCTTAACGGTGCGGTGTGCAGGGCAAAGAACGAATAACAGAATGAAAACAGAAATGAGCTCTCTGATGATTATCCGAGCCCGACTTTAGTGGGAAAAAGTGTTTTCGGATATTCGATTTTACTTTTCCGTTTGACTCTTTCTTCCTCCCTTTCGTACTAACAGGTAGAATTACGGGTACCCGAAAGTGCCGTCGGACGATTGTCTCGACCTTTTGTAGACGCTGACTGGCGTCCCAGTATGTTCCATCCCCTCCTCCTTTTTGTAATAGTTAGTAGGAGTTCCTTAAAGTGCTGTCCGACGATTGTCTCGGCCTTTGGAGACGCTGACTGTCGGTCCTGTGTGTTTTTTTCCCTTCCTCTGTCGTAGTACGTAGGCCGACAGATCCCCGAAGGTGCCGTCCGGCGATTGCCTCGGCCTATCAGGTAATCCTGATTAGTATTTCCCCAATACTCTTTGAGTATCTGCATCTGATCAATGTAATTATTTAAATTTTCTAATATACATTGAAGATTTTAATCTAGTCTTCTTTTTAATGGCCCCATCAGCAGAGGCTTTGCAAAACGTATCTCTCCCTTGGGTCACAAACTTTTTGATGCTCAACGCAATATTATTTAGTTCTGGTTAACAAATTGTCTCGACAACAACTAAAACCAAAAGTCCAAATTTTTTGTTCTAGTGAAACAAATTTTTAATTTCAATTTAATTTCAATTTCACTTATTTTTCCGACAAATTTTATTGTTTTAGAATATTATATAAATAATTGATTTATTTGTTATAATATAAAAAAATATACAATGTTCGGAGTGTCGCGGAAGTTAATAGTCGGTGTCGTCCGGCACCCGACCGCTCACTGGCAGTATGCCAACAAGTTGCTGAGGCAGTCATATGCTTCGCAGGCCATCAATCAGATGCTGCAGCTGCAGCAGATGGACATCTGTGCTGACCAGCCCTCGCGCGGTCTGGTGATCGGCGTCTTCGCTGATGAGGAGGACAGGAACGATGCTGGCATTCTGACCCAGTCCGGATGGCGGTACAATGTGACCAAGACGAACGGTAGGCTCATCCAGGTTTTGCGTATGTCTGGGCCCATGCCGAAGCGTGGTGAGGCTCGTCTGCTCTTCGCCATTGAGCCGGAACGCATCCCTTATTACTCAGTGGTGGCTGTGGTCGGCCTGGGCAAGGAGTGCCTCGGCTACAACCCGTACGAGGTTCTCGACGAGCAAAAGGAAGCGATCCGTCGATCCGTTGCAGCGGCATGCCGGGTTCTGGCTGAGCTGGATACTGACAGGATCGAAGTAGAAAATTGCGGCCACGCCGAGTCCGCCGCCGAGGGAGCTGCATTGGGCATCTGGGCCTATCAAGAGCTACGGGATCCTAAGTGCCGCATCTCTGTTCCTTCCATTGATTTGTTTGCCACCCCGGATGATATTTGCGACATCGAAGGATGGCGCATTGGACTGCAGAAGGCAGCCGCCCAGAACCTGACACGCCAGCTGCAAGAGATGCCCTCCAACCTCCTCACACCCACAGCCTTTGCGCAGAATGTCATCGAGGTGCTATGTAAGTCTGGTGTCAATGTAGAGGTCAAGGTCGAAGGCTGGGCTGAGAGCCAGTCGATGCACGCCTTCCTGGCTGTGGGCAAGGCCTCGTGTGAGCCACCAATCTTCCTGGAGCTGAGCTATTACGGAACGTGTGCCGAGGAGCGTCCTATTGTCCTGGTCGGCCAAGGCGTGACCTACGATGCCGGTGGCCTGTGCCTGAAGAAACGCAATGAACTATACAACATGCGTGGCGACATGACTGGAGCAGCAGTAGTTGTTTCTACCTGTCGAGCCGTATCAAGTCTCCGTTTGCCCGTAAGTGTAAAGGTATTTGTCCCCCCATTGGTGGTTATTGTTGATAACGTTTGTTTAGGTCAATATCCGTGGACTTATCCCACTTTGTGAGAACGTTATCGGATGCAATTCCTTCCGCCCTGGTGACATGGTCAAGTCCATGAACGGCAAGACTATCGAAATCCAGTGCACCGATCACGAGGATATCCTTGTCCTAGCTGATGCTCTGCTGTATGCGCAAAACTTCTGTCCCAAGTGCATCATCGACGTCGGCACTTGTTCGGGGTACATGCGCCAGGCCCTAGACGAAGCAGCTGCCGGAGTGTTTACCAACTCGGAGATCCTGTGGCAGCAGATCAAGCACGCCAGCATGCACAGCGGAGATCGCGTGTGGCGCTTCCCATTATGGAACTATTATAGCAAGGCCGTACGATCTGGATCCCGCAGCGATGTCCTTAACTACGGCATTGGCCGTGGTGGCCGTCCCTGCAAAGCTGCTGCCTTCCTCCGCGAGTTTGTACCCTGTGGCCAGTGGATGCACATTGTGAGTATAGAAGGATCGCGGGACTACCACAACGTAATAAATGGCGCTTCCCCTTTCAGGATGCCACCAACGTGATGGTCACCAATGGCATCGACTTTGAGTACCTTCGACGTGGCATGGCTGGTCGTCCTACCCGCACCCTGGTCGAGTTTATTGCCCAGACCATCTGCAAGGACACCGCGCCGAAGTTGGACAAGTAGGAGAAGTAGGAATGCCAGAAATAATACATAGACCAGTACCGCAAAGCAAACCCCTCAAATTATTAATATTTCGGCCAGGAGAAATTGTAGGGATATATTTGTAAGGAATGGCTGGGCAATTGCCTCATATTCCTAGTCACCTGTTTCTTCTTGTGAAGTATAATAAATTTTTAGGGCGTTGCTAGCACTACCGTTAAATGTATTTAACGGGTAACCAATTGAAGAAGGGGCTGACCGGGGCTTACCGACGTGCGTTTCAATAGCTTCGACAGAATGCGCGGAAGCATTTTTGGGATCCCTGTCCTAATATGGCGTGGACACTTGCAAACAATAAAAAAAAGGGCAAACTCAGTTAGCGGTGGTTATGATGTCCACCCACCGTGAAGACATCCTTGTTGCTACCGCCTACCTTCCACCTTTGATATTATAGACCAGTGCACAATTTGACAACCTACTCGGTTAGCTTGGCATTAAATGTATTGTCGGGGACGACTTAACGCAGTGCCGCTCAACAGGTTCTAAGTACTTCCGACAGGAATCCCTACCTACTTCTCTTCTAACCACGCCT
Organism: Drosophila algonquin; assembly: GCA_035041765.1. NCBI lineage: Eukaryota > Metazoa > Arthropoda > Insecta > Diptera > Drosophilidae > Drosophila > Drosophila algonquin. The sequence goes on from JAWNKY010003428.1 coordinate 182,584, forward strand.
TCCTGTCTGAATTTTTATACCCGGTACTCGAAAAGTATAGGGCACAACATATTGCCATTATGTTGTGTTATGTTGAATTGAAAAATATAAGTGTTGCTAAGAAGACGGATAATCATCCCCGCCATCTGCTCGCCCCAGCAAGCGTCGTTGGAATTCCGAAACCCAAAGAAAAAATAAGTGGATCGCATTTCTGGGAGCTTGACAGCCGTCAACATTTCGGCTTCTAAACAATTGACTATCTTCTGAAATCGTGTCGGCTGATGCCATGTTATTAAGTGCGGTTGCAAAAGCTTGGTCATCTCGCTGTCGCATTATCTCTGTAAGTTCGAAAAACTTGAAGCTATCCTAAAGACTAGAGCCAACTATCGCAGTGTATGGATTATGCGCTCCTGATGAGGATTTAAATATCCAACGATCACCTACTGAACATAGCTGCCTTAGATCGCCGAACAGAATAACAGAAATGCTACCAAAATGACTCTCGGGCCTTGAAAATATTTGTTTTAGGCGCCTATCCAAATACGGAAACATTTTTTAACCGACCATAGAAATTTCGTCAATTATAAGAATTGTAAGATCAATAAATCTTGATCGCAAGGTATTTAATAAATCTGGATCCAAGGCATGGTTAGACTGACTGAGAGGTAAAGAAAACATGGAGGGAAGTGTGGCACCTCCAATACCGAATGCAGCTTTTCCTGTGGGAGCACACAGAAGAACGTTAACAGTTTCTGGGTTAGATCCTGGTCTACGATTAAACTGCGAAATGGTCTGAAAAATTGTAGATATTGTCCTACTCTTGCCGACGCCTGCGCCGCCACCTACAAACTCATAAAAAATCACCTTATTTCTCACATTATGCTGAACATGGGTGAGATAAGCCCGCTAAAGCTCTAATCTGCTAACAATGGTCTCATCAACTTCCTCTTCAACTACATTTTCCTCCCTATTGGCTTCGGCCTCCTTGGCCCTCCTAAGCACGTCTTCTAAATCTATAAACGCATTGTATTTTGAAAATTTGAACTAACTGTAGGATACCGGATTTCGTCAGACTGGGTGGATTCCGCTATGAGGCGAATTCACATTCAGAAACACAATTTATGTAATTTCACAAAGTTTACAAAGTTACGCCTTCTAATGCCGCACAAAAAGTGAGTCCGTTCTATCGGCGCTCTCTTCACGATTTATTGTTGTTTATTGTTTATTGTTTATTTTTGTTTAAAGTTTAACAATGTACAGTTAAACTGTAAGGGTAAAATTACAAAATTACATTACTTGCATTTCAAAGGTATTTAACTTAGTTCAAACCATGTTTTAATTTAAGTTTATTAGCATAATATCCTCCAGGAGGTTTTCATCAATTGATGCCCTTTTATCCGACAACACAAATTTGAGGGAGGAAAATGCTCTCTCTACAGAAGTTTGAGTTGCCGGAACCGCCAAAACAACCATTGCTACTTTTTTCAAATCTGTTTGGCTGTAATTTTCCCAAAACTTTAAATCGTCTGCATGGGGATGCATTCGAGGAATTTCTTCAAAAGATTTACTGAATGTAGAAACGAATTTTTTCGTTGTGGCTTGGTTTCCCACAATGCTTTTCATAAAAACAATACAAAACAAAACAGATCAAGAAACAAGCATGCAGAAAATGAGAGTTCGTTCGGCTCGTGCCATGAGCCGAACATGACGAAATCAGATCCGGCACATATTTCATATTTATATTTTCTTGGACCGAACCCTTAAATAAAGACGGAACCGATTCGGTTCACGGTTCCGAGACATTTCTTGGGTTCGGTTCAGGGTTCGGTTCGACATAGCAAGGAACCCGCAGAGAACCGGTTCCACGGGGTTCGGTTCCGGACCGGTTTGCAGCTCTGATTTAAATTAAATTAAGTTATTTATTAAGATAATTTTAACCATATTGT
>JAWNKY010003436.1:0-37208 GCA_035041765.1 Drosophila algonquin
GTTGCTCCTCCTCTGGTTCTACTACTAGGATGGTCTGCCTTGTAGCACTCATACCCTTGTAATGTGAAGTTTCTTCCTGTGTGTAGATGCGATTCATAAATAAGCATAACGTCGATGTCATGACGGTTGAAGAAGATAGCCAGTTCGTTTTTATGTGCAATTAGGCTACGGGCATTCCAGACCCCTATGTTAATTTTGTTTAACATTGTGGTCTTCTGGTGTCACGGGATTGTTGGGGAAGGACAGAGCTGATTTGATTAACTGTCTGCAGTATGCCTGCTACTGCCGTCGTCAGACCCGCTACTGTTTTTGAAGCTCCTGAGGACTTGGGTTATAGAACTACTGGACATCTGTTGCTTTGGGTGAGAGCTCTGATTACTAGTTGGCAAAGGGTTTAAGCTTGGGAAACTACGGAGCTGCGGGAACTGAGTGTTGTAGAAGACCATTATATGACTGCTGGGGTTGATTTCGGCGGAAGGCTTCTGCGAATGTTAAGCCGCGTTGGACTACCATGGCCGGGATATTGGCTATCTTCCTGCGTGCTTGCCGTATGATTCGGTGGATTCACGTTAACTGAAGAGCGTCTATTTTTGAGCAGTATTGTATATATTTTGCATGTTCTGTTCATCCATGGTCTTCGCCCCGCAATTTGTCGACCCTGTCCAGTGGTCACCGGCGCATCTACCACATATAGTGTTTTTAAGGCAGCGGAAGCACTGCCTTATACTGTTGTTTTTGCGGGGCAACTTCATGCTGTCACGCTGTCACACGCTGTCTTCCAATCTTTACGATTTTGAGAGCCTCTTTATTGTTATTGGCCTGGGCGATGTTAATGAACCAGATGTATTGATTAGAAGGATTTCTTTGAACTCCACTAGCATCAATGATGGGGCTCTTTTGGATCTGGGGTTGTAAAGATTGAGCACCTTGTGGCCCAACTTCTCAAGCTCTTGGCTGATTATCAGCTTGGGTGTTGATGCAGTCAGGTAGCCACAATTCGGTAATTTTTGTCCTCAGCTAGGCAGAAGTGGGTATATTGAACCCGTAGATCATTTAGGATCCAGACTATTATCATGTGCGTGGCAGCGTCTTTAGCATAAACTCTGAGGTCCTCGAAGGCGCTATACGGAACTCATAGTTCTACTTTGGAATAGGAGGAAACATGGAGTCTTCAACAACAGCCACATCCAGAACCCCAGCAATGGTTATATGTATTGGCTTGGGCGGCAATACAGCCATTGGACACAATACTTCAGTTCCTAGAGCAAAGAGTTCAAGTCTTAGGAAGTGGAACGAGCGATGGAACGATGGCAAGCCATCGACTTGACGCATGCGAATTTCACTCCAGACCTCCAGCAGAGCGACTAAACTGGGTGCAAAAGCAGAAAATGTGCGTCAATTGTTTTAGAACGACTCACAAAACAAATGCATGCCCAGGTCAAACCTGCTTGCGACGTGAAGCACAGCACGATCTGAAAACAGCATCAGCTGCAATCACAGAACCAATTGGACCAATGGGTTGTGCAGCAAGTAACAATAGTTACAACATACTAGCCACAGCAAGGGTGGTAGTATGAGCTACCAACGGACAGGTTGCTAACATCAGAGCACTCTAGACTCAGGATCACAGACAAATTTGATCTCTGAACGAATGGCATCAATGTTGTCGCTCAAACTTAATGACACAACATTACGCATCGAAGGAATTGGAGGCCAGTCAAAGACCAGCAGAGCACGAGTAAATGTTCTTATAAAATCCCTTCACAACGGATTCACGCAAAGTATTAAAGCGTTCGTATTGCCTCAAATTATAGCTGATCAACCAGCTGAGACACTCGATTCAGTGAATTTGAATATAACAAGCAAGTTTCCACTGGCAGATCCAAACTTTTATAAGCCAGGAAAAATTGACTTGCTCATAGGGGCAGATGGGATGGATTGTGGCAGGAGAAGTAAAATCTGCGTGAAATTGGTCACTATCACTATTTGTGCAACAGGAATTAACAAACTCACGGAAAAGTTCTGGACGCTGGAAAATCTCAAGACAAGCGAAAAGCCACGCACACCGATCGAAGCACAATGCGAAGCTCATTTTATAGGGAACCTACAAACAGCATGTGATGGCCTGCTCATAGTAAAACTCCCATTTTCTGCACACACTTCAGACCTGGGGGGGTCTTTGGAAATTGCGAGCAAAAGATTCCTGGCATTGGAGCGACGGACTTCACCAGACACTTGGAAGGACTATGTAAACTTCATGCAAGAATATGATGAACTAGGACACATGAAATTAGACCCAAAATTTTAAGGCGATAGCCTTAAAACTGTCACATATGGAAAACAGCTGCTCCATTCCTGGAAATAAAATATCTGGATAACTTGGCAAACCGAAACAAGGACAGACTACCAAGAAAATCTTCAACCCTAAAGAAGGATTTCTACGTCGACTACTGTCTTACTGGAACACGATTTCATTATCAATTCAAACTCAACAAGAACTTACTAATTGTCACCTTAACTACGCAAATGGTGCTCCAACAATGAGCAACTTCTTCAAGGAATCCCCAATGAAGACATTATATAAGACGAAAACGAGAGACGCTAGATCACAGCAGCGTAAAAACTCTAGGTCCCATCTGGATGCCACGGAAGGATCAATTGTGTGGACAAACCCAAAAGAACCAAGCCTCACGTATCATCAAACGAGTGGTATGCTCCGAGCTGGCCCAATTCATTAACCCACAAGGACTTTTCGCAACGGTGGTACTCAAAGCAAAGATATTCATGCAGCAACTTTGAGAGCTAAAGCTGGATTGGGATGACGAATTGCCACTACAGTTCCAAAACACATGGAAAGGCTACCGGGAAGACCTACAAGCATTTAACGAGATGCAAATTAACCGACCCATCGATGATGGCAAAGTTCCAGTTACCCAAGAACTACACACCTTTGCAGACGCATCAGAATGAGCCTATGGCGCAGCAATATACGCACGCGCCACATATAAAAATAACCAAGTATCCGTTCGACTGCTCTGTTCCAAATCACGTGTGGCACCTATAGCCAAATAATTACTACCACAGTTAGAACTTTGCGCTGCCGTCCGTGGTGCCGAACTTAGTCACCGAATCCGAAAGGATCTTCGCATAGACGTTAACACGGTTCCAGGATGCTTCTGGACAGATTCTTCGGTAAACGCATACCATACTTTTGTGCAAATCGAATAGCCAATATCCAGGCATTGTCTAACCAACTATAATGGCGGCATGTTTCATCAGCCAATAACGCAGCTGACGTACTGTCCAGAGGAATTTCAGCGAGCAGATTATATGGACCATTATTCTTCCATGGATCCCGAGACAAACGGACTACTACATCTGTCATATAGCTTAGCAATCTCGAGCAAAAGGTTAAGCATGTCAGCTTGCCAATCACTTGGAGAAGAATTATACGCATGTAGACATAACAATTCATTTAACAAGTTTCAACGCATTGTAGTATGTTGTTTATGTATGTGTATTTTACGCTTTTGCTACAAAACCAATAGAGCGGCTACAACTGCACTCTGCGCAGGAGAACTAATTCGGGTTCGCTCTATAATCCTGATCCTAATTACAACGCTATAAGACTGTGGACAAAAACAATATTGGATCGTCAACGACAAAGCGATGGCTAGAAACATCATTTACAGCTGTGTTAGATGCACCAGAGCTAGACCAAAGCTAATGCACCAGATCATGGGAAATCTCCCAGCACAGAGAGTCACACAAGCACGCCAAATCCTTAATCCAGGCGTCGACTACTGTGAACCGAATTCGATCTACCATAAGATCAGAGGAAAACGACCAGATAAGGCATACATCGTCGAATTCTGCTGATTTTCCACAAAGGCAGTGCAGGCAGGCAGTTGAGTTGGTAAGCGACCTAACAACAGATGCATTCTTAGCAGCCCTACATCGATTCTTAAGCAGGCGTTGGAAGTGTCAGACTATTCATTGCGACAAAGCAACCAATTTTATTGGTGCAAATAACCAGCTAAAGGCATTAAAAGAAGCCATCTTCAGCGAAAAGGCACATGATCTGATTCTGTAACGGAGTCAGTGCTATCGGCGGAGGTTCAGTCTATACTGGCGGGCACGCTTTTTTTTCCGGCAATCGATTACTAATAAAATCTCCAGAAGATAGCGCGCTGGGACAAAGAACTTGAACCGGTAGATAGAAGATCGAAATGAGAAAGTAAAGGAAAGAAGCAAACAACAGATGGATTTCATTATAAAGTATTGAGTTCGTGGTTCCTAGTTTTCATGCTTAATTTCTATCAAAATATCCTAAAATTAAGGCTGTTAAATCGTGACTAATACTAGTTCTTATCGGGAAAATATATTTATATAGATGAGTTGAGGCTTATAGTAATGAAAAATCAAATGGTGTGATTATACAATAGAGGATATGATATTAACCTAATAATGCCACCATGGCATTCGAATTTAAAGACAACGTTTGTAGTTAACAACAGCGAGTAAGAACATGAACATGTTAAACCTCATTAATCTTGGAAATTCTTTCTAATAATAGCAATCCCTTTTGATCATAGAAATCTTTTTTTAAACATAGTAAGCCTAATTAATCTTGGAAATTCTTTTTTAATCATAGCAATACCTTTTACTCGTAGAAATCTTTTTTTTAAACATAGTAAGCCTAATTAATCTTGGCCATCACGGAGCTTTCTTGGTTTAGTTCCGTTTCTTTTTCTATTTTCTTAGTTTTCATTTGGAATTGGTAGGAACTCTACTCGGGTCAGGCTCAACTCTACGAAGGTCATAGCTACAAACACAAAAACGATCACTTTATTTTTTTGTTTTTACACTCACTCCTAACAGATGTCTAACGGCGAAAGATCGACCTCCCGACGGTGAATGCTGAAATTTAGAGATTATTTGGGGAGCCTGCGTGATTTAAAACATTATCTGACCACTCCTCGATTTAGATCCATGACTCGTACAGATCCCTTACTTCATCCTTCAACACTAAGTGTGTTCCTCAACTCCGAGAAGCGCCAATCTAACTATTCAGTGTCTTATTTCATCAATATCAAAGAGAGCGAATTTCTACCGCTTGTAGAGTTCCACGTCGGACTCCTCGGGGTGTGATGCTGCAGTTATTCCGCCGTTTGTTTTATTTGCGCTTCTTTCTGGGCTAGGGCCTTATGAGGCTTCTTCTAAGAAGGGCTGGATGGTTCCGTCGACACTCAGATCCAGATGGCCGTAGCGGGACAACACCATGTTGGGCTGCCGAAAACGCAGTCCGCTGAATGGGCGACCTTAAGGTGCGTGGGAAGAGCAGAGGGTTTTGCGCGGAAAAGGAAGTTTCTTGATCCTCCTTTCACCTGTCACAATGGTCTTCACCCCTTTTGTAATCTACCATGACCCTGTCAATAAGCCACTCTGAAATTGACTGTTACGGTTCAAAATATTAATCAAGTTACGTAACACTATTCTGTCGCTTCAGGTCCCCGTTACAATTCATTGCAACGAACGTGAAGTGGATTTCAAATTGATTCCTCCCCGTGCTCCATCGTTTGGCGGGCTCTGGGAAGCTTAAGTTAAGTCAGCTAAAAATCTGTTGATTACAACCACAAACACAGAATTACAAAAAAAATCACACAAAATTAGTATCATATATAATATTATGACTTGGATCCATATTGGAAAGACATGTCCGCCTTAATGTCTGAGTTAAGAGTTAAAATGTGCCCAGAACTAAAAAATGTTCCAGCATGCAACTCAATGTCGTAAAGAATGAGAAGTCAGCAAAGACAACAACAGCGGCTCGATTTCAATGTAATATATTCGTGTATGTTCGATTTATTTTCTTGTACTTTGTAATGCGAGAGATACAACAATAAAAACACAGCTCCCAGTGATAACGAAACGAAAGTAACAAAACGACGTTTGATCACGAAGACAATCAATTCTTAAGTAAGTGCTGCTCCGAAGATGAGCCTCCAACGCAGCTCTTGTTGGACGACGAACGATGAAGAAAGCGCGATGCTGCGATAGAGAGTGCAGCGCAACAGCAAGCAACTCGACAAAATTAAAGTTTTTTTCCGCTGTCGCCCAAAATGACCTTTTTGGGATTTAAAATTTTTTTAGAATTATGGTTTTTATACCCGGTACTCGAAGAGTATAGGGGTATATTAGATTTGTGGGGATAACGGTTGTGTGTAAGGCACAGAAGGAAGCGTTTCCGACCCCATAAAGTATATATATTCTTGATCAGCATCAATAGCCGAGTCGATATAGCCATGTCTGTCTGTCCGTCTGTCCGTCCGTCCGTCTTCATAAGCGCCTATATCTCAGAGACTATTAAAGCTAGAGCAACCAAATTTCGCATCCAGTCTCCTGTATGATCACACTACTCCAAATGTGTTGCAAAATTTCGCCCCGCCCCTCTCCGCCCGCACAAAGGACGAAAGTCTGTGGCATGCACAATTTTGAAGATGCGAGAAAACTAAAAACGCCGAATCATAGAAAATGACCATTTCTATCAGAGTGTTGAATCTGGATCAGATCGGATCATTATTATAGCTACAACGAAGAAAACCATTTCGAAAGTCATCGTTCCCTCTCGCTCTCTCTCACACGCGACCCCATCCGCTTTGCCCATTCGAATTTTTTGACGCCTAGTTCTCAGAGACTATCAGAGCTAGAGCAACCAAACTTTCCATCCAAGCTCCTGTGATACCAAACCTGCACAAGTGTATTTCAAAATTTTGCTACGCCCCTTTCCGCCCCCACAAAGGACGAAAATCTGTGGAATCCACAATTTTGAAGATACGAGAAAACCAAAAACGCAGAATCATGGAAAATTACCATATCTACCAGATTGCCGAATATGGACTAGGTCGAATCAATATTATGGCCAGAAGAAACAAATTAAATTTCAGTGGCTACGCAACGCCTGCCAAGCGCTGACTCATGCCCCCTCCCTCTCTCTCTCTGTCCTAAACACTTGTACGTCTCAAATATGTAGTTATACATGTCATGTAGGCGCAGATATACAAAGCATATGTAAACAAAAATGGAAACATGTATAAAAATTCCAAAAAATTCATTTTTTTAATTTAAATATTATTTTCGTCCCTTTTGAGAACATATAATAAATTTCATAAATCGTAGGCTCATATTTGTATGTATATATATACTGACTGAGTACCGGGTATAAGGTAGAGCCGCGGCCTTTGCCGCGGCTCACAATGTTCCCTCTCGTTTTTTATAGGTTTAGATTTTTTTAAAATTTTTTTTACAAATTTGGTATTTTTTTTAATAGTTAAAGATTTTATTATATCCGGTACTCGAAGAGTATAATGATATATTAGATTTGTGGGGATAACGGTTGTGTGTAACGCCCAGAAGGAAGCGTTTCCGACCCCATAAAGAATACTTATTCTTGATCAGCATCAATAGCCGAGTCGATATAGCCATGTCTGTCTGTCCTCCGTCCGTCTTCATTTGCGCCTATATCTCACAGACTATTTGTTCAGGGCAGCCGCAAACTTCTGCAGCGCACTGTGGAGAGCGCTCTGGAGAGCGCTCCGCGCCCGACTCGCTCTCGCACGCGCCCGGCGCTCGGGCGGCCACTAGCTTGAGCGGGCGTTTCAGTTACACTCCCACCCCCGTTACGATCGTTCGATGTCAATTTCGGCATACCTACATGCGAATACGACTACATGTACAAATACATAAATACTTTACATACTAGACCTACCTTACCGAGAATAAAGTAAAGTGAACGAAGTGAAACACATAGACGTGCTGGTTTCATTCAACGGCTGTGCTACCTCCCGGATCCGCCCCCTACAAACATTGGTCCTTCGAGCCGGATCTTCGCTAAAATAAGGCGAAGTTCAATCCAGCAAAGCATAGGCGGATCGCTCCAACAAATCGCAAGATAAGTACATCTGACTCATCGAACACCGGCATAAGTGCCGTGAATTACTTTCCATCCGATTCCCAATTCCGTGACGTATGTACATACATACATATGTGTACATACATACATATGTGTACATACATAAATACAACTGTACATTCTTGCACATACGTATGTACATATATGACCGAACCTACACATCTTACGTATCTACATATATTTCACAACTGCATATTCTTGCACGTACATATAATCCCAACCGCATATCCTTGCGCATCATATATATACATAGATATATCCGAAATATATATATGTACATAAAACTGCATATTCTTGCACATACATACACATATATTTATCCGAACACACACATATTTTACCAATCTACAGACGCATCCCAATATATATAAACCATCTATCCGAATATTCACTTATTTTTTTTCCATATCCATACATCCACACCTCCCCGCACCTATATCCATACATACAAGCAGCAATAGCGGTGCCTGCTTTTTGCTCGTTTTCGCGTTCGCCTCTCCACCGTTGCGCGCATTGTTTTTGCTGGGAGAGCAGATTATCGGCGCCGCTCTTGCGCATAACGGAGCGCCAAGCGACGCGATACCCTGTATTTTGAGGGTGTATCGATTTCGTTGGTGGCTTGTCCAGTGACGCGCTACCCTTCTCTCGGCGGGTATATTGTTTTTGGGTGTCACTTGCCACCGACTCCCAATATTAGGGCCCGATCGCCTTGGTATACCCAAGCGCCTCCGACTTGCAAACAAGTCAATACCAAAGGGTTGTTGGGTCCATTTTCCGTGTCCATCCGCCCGACGCTTCCGCTTCCGTTTCGTTGTTCTCAGCGAGTGAGGTCAGAACATGCCCACTGGTGACGAGAACAGCAAAAAACTTTTGCCCGCTCCCGGTAGTAGGACACCACGCAGTAGTTCCACCCCAGGAACACCTACCTCGGTGACTAAACCGATAAGGTTACCCGTTACGCCTAAACCGAGTACGAGTTCCGCGGCAAAGAGCAAATCGGTCCTTATCCCTTCGCCAGTCACGTTAATGTTGCCAGCTCTTCCACCTACCAGTCCCATCAGCTCTCGACGCACTCCTCCAATGGCCCAAACAGCATTCCTCTCCGCACGTGCGAAATTGGTAGCAGCCATCGGCAGGCTGACCAGTTGGAAAGACCGCTTTACCGCTTCCGGTACCAGCACGCCATCCCCCGCTATCGCTCAGGTCCGTAAAGACCGCTTAAAGAGCATGTGGGCAAAGGTGGATGCTGCATTCGAGGCCTGTTTAATTGCGTCGGTAGACGAGGATCCTGACACCCAACTAGAGATCCAAGCCATGTACGACACGTGCTATGACGATTATGAACGGTGCCTAGAGGACCTTACGGTCCAATCGGCCAGCCCAGTAGTCCGTCCTCCTGCACAGCCGGACTCCAATGGCGGCTGTCGACTGCCACCCTGTGACATCGAAGTTTTCGCAGGGGATTACGTTCGCTGGCCCACTTTTCGGGACCTCTTCACAGCCATTTATATTCGTAATCCTAGACTCTCACCCGTAGAGAAACTGTACTACCTCGCCACTAAGACCAGTGGCGATCCGAAGGCCATCGTTGAGAAGTCCCCGCTGACCAACGACGGCTTCGAGGCGGCATGGGATGCCCTTCGTGACCGATATGAGAACCGACGGCTCCTGGTGACCAACCAGATTCACCTTCTCCTCTCTTTGCCTCACATCGGGTCCGATTCAAGTCGTGCTCTGAAAGAACTTCAGAGTACGATCCAGGGGGTTCTAACCGCACTCGCCCACTCCCAGGTCTCCACTGAGAATTGGGATAGCTTGCTCGTGACCATTTGCGCTTCAAGATTGCCGAGATTAACCCGCGTGTTGTGGGAAGAGTCCATAACCGACAAGAAGGAAATGCCGTCATGGAAGGAGATGGACTCCTTCCTCAGTCAGCGGTATCTGACGCTAGAGGCGATCGAGAGCCACCCTTCCAATCCGCATAGTTCCAAAGGCGATCCGAATCCGCCACCTTCTAAAAATAACCCGTTCCGGTCCCAAGGGAGTCCTGTTCCTAGGAGGGTTCACACGTTCGAGACAACAGTGAATCCGCAGAGGAGGACATGTGATCTCTGCTCCACAGAGAATCATCCAATCCGTGATTGTCCTCGCTTCCTCAACATGACCGTTGATGCTCGTTCCAGCTACATTAAACAGAAACAGCTATGCCTGAACTGCTTCGCACGAGGACATCAGATCCGAGAATGCCAAAGCGCCCACAACTGCGTCACTTGTGGGGAACGGCACCACACGCTGCTGCACCGTGGCTATCCAAGTTCCAGCGAGCCGACTTCCACATCCGTACAACACCCGAGTACTTCCGCATCCTTGTCCAACGTTCAGTCTTATTTCGCTTCCGGTACAAGTGCGGTCCTCCTGAGCACGGCTATGATTAATATTTGCCATCTGGGGACCAATTTTCGTGCCCGCGCTTTGATCGACTCTGGCTCCGAGGCCACGTTCATTACGGAACGTCTAGTCAGCATGATCAATCTGCCGTTCCAACCTATCCAGGCACAGGTCTCCGGCATTAATCATACTGTATCCGCTCAGTCGAAGAAACTCTGCAATTTTTCCATCCGCTCTCCGACTATGTCGGGTTTACAATTAAACGTTACAGCTTACGTTATTCCGGAGGTGGCAGCGAATATTCCCTCGCATCCGTTCTCTCAAAATTTGCTGAGAGACTTGCCTAGCCTTCCGTTGGCGGATCCTACCTTTTTTGAGATCTCACCAATCGATGTCCTGATTGGAGCTGACATCCTACCATCCGTACTGTTAAGCGGCTTACAGACGAACATATGTGGCTCTCTCCTCGGGCAAGAAACAGTTTCGGGTGGGTGCTCTCTGGGCCAGTGTGTAATACGGCCGGTCAGAGAGCCCCACAAGTTGCATCCTTTTCCAGTCAGGTGTCTAGAGTACCTATCCAAAGGCTAGAGACGCGGGCTCGCGAGTCTACAAAAGCAATCCACTTCCGGCCTTCTCCGCAGAATCGCTAGGACGGTCTCCTACGGTTGACCGACGGGAAGATATCCGTAATAATCACCGTTTTGGCGATCAGAACTCCGTGCCAAGTTCAAGCCCAAACTTGAACTTAGTTCAATGTGACCACGTCACAATGTCCAATGCCCAAGGTGGGCTTTAACCCGTTACAACTTTCGTACTAATGCTTCGTCGACACCTTCATCTCATCCTAGATTTCCGCATCCAGCCTTGGGCCCACAGTCCCGCGCCGACCGTATCATTGAGAGCCGACGCGCTTGCGGTCTGAACTCCTACCGATGCCGAGTCTGCCCAGGAGTGCATCCGCTACGGACCTGCCACCACTTCCTACGGTTGAGCCCTGTGAAGAGGCTCCAAGCCGTACTTATAAATAAGTATTGCACGAACTGCCTGGCTCATCAGCATTCCGGCGGTGATTGTCGCAGTGGCGGGCTGTGCAGGGAGTGTGGCAAGAATCACCACACTCTACTTCACATACCCGCGTCTCGTCGTGCAGCCCGCTCAGCCTCAGCATCTTCGTCGCCATCTCCTGCGTCCCGAGCTGAACGCCGCCCTCGTAGTCCCGCCAGCCGGCCTGTTGGAGGAACTGTAGCACCTTCGCCGTCGAGTTCAGCATCCCGAGCTGAACGCCGCCCTCGGCGCCCCGACAGCCAGCCTTTCGGTGGAATTGCAGCAGCGTCGCCCTTGGTTTCAGCATCCCAGCATACAGGAATACCGCCGCCATCCGTAGACTCTCTTCTAGTGTAAAAAACCCGCAATTATACTTTGCAATCCTGCAAGGGGGGGGAGGATGTTCAGGGCAGCCGCAAACTTCTGCAGCGCACTGTGGAGAGCGCTCTGGAGAGCGCTCCGCGCCCGACTCGCTCCACGCTCTTGCACACGGCACTCAGGAGAGCCGCCCGGCGCTCGGGCGGCCACTAGCTTGAGCGGGCGTTTCAGTTACACTCCCACCCCCGTTACGATCGTTCGATGTCAATTTCGGCATACCTACATGCGAATACGACTACATATAAAATACATAAATACTTTACATACTAGACCTACCTTACCGAGAATAAAGTAAAGTGAACGAAGTGAAACACATAGACGTGCTGGTTTCATTCAACGGCTGTGCTACCTCCCGGATCCGCCCAATACAAACACTATTAAAGCTAGAGCAACCAAAATTTGTATCCAGTCTCCTCTGTGATCACACTACTCCAAATGTATATCAAAATTTCGCCCCGCCCCCTTCTGCCCCCACAAAGGCCGAAAGTCTGTGGCGTATACAATGTTGAAGATACGATAAAACTAAAAACGCAGAATTATAGCGAATGATCATTTCTATCAGAGTGTTGAATATGGATCAGATCAGATCATTATTATAGCTACAATGAAGAAAACCATTTCGAAAGTCATCGTTCCCTCTCGCTCTCTCTCACACGCCACCCTGTCTGCTTTGCTTATTCATTTAAATGAGCGCCTAGATCTCAGAGACTATAAGAGCTAGAGCAGCCAAACTATCTATCCAAGCTCCAGTGATATCAAACCAGCACAAGTGTATTTCAAAATTTTGCCACGCCCATTTGCGCCCCCACAAAGGACGAAAATCTGTGGAATCCTCAATTTTTAAGTTAAATGAAAACCAAAAACGCAGAATCATGGAAAATAACCATATCTACCAGATTGCCGAATATGGATCAGGTCGAATCAATATTATGACCAGAAGAAACAAATTAAATTTCAGTGGCTACGCAACGCCTGCCAAGCGCTTACTCATTCCCTCTCTCTCTAACAAACACTTGTACGTCTCCAATATGTATTTATACATGTCATGTAGAAATTTAGAAGCAGATGTAAAAATCATATCTTAACCAAAATGGAAACATGTACAAAAATTCAAAAAATGGTTTGACTTCGTTTTTTGAAATATTATTTTTTGCCCAAAATTTAATTCGTCCCTTTTGCGAACATATAATAAATTGCATAAATCGTAAGCTCATATATGTATGTATATACTGACTGAGTACCGGGCCTTTGCCGCGGCTTACAACGTTCCCCCTCGTTTTTCACATAACTTAGGTTTCCTACAGCTGGTTGTATTGAACTTTGCAGTTTTGAAAAGTCAAATTTCGGTAAAAAAAATACAGGGAAAAATTTTGAAATTTGAATTTAAAAGCTTAATATCTTCCAGACGTTAAGTTGCAGCTACAAAGTGTCTGGGTCGGATTTATTGCTGCATTTGTCAGCTTTTCAAAACGGCAAATAATTCTGCAACCGATTTCCATCAACCATTCAGTTGGAAGGAACTGGCTTACTCTCGCTATCACCTGGATGTACTGCTCGCAACACAGAAATAAGCATCAGCACCTTCAGCACGACAAACACCGAGGTTAAATCAACCTACACTCAATTTGGAGACATAGCTCAGCGGTGACATCGCCCTCCCCACCAATGGTAAGACACCTTCAAGAACTTGATGATCTACGCCAACAGCTAGCGGCAATAAGTCATCAAGAGTTGCCACGCCAATGCACCGCAGTGCAGCACCATAAATTGCTGCCTATGCTGCCTTAGCAATATTAATTCTAGTGATTATTGCCCAATTTACATCAGACACTTTATATTAAATCGACATTTATTATTATTTTATTTTTTTACTTTAAAATCATCCCTTTTTGTACCTTTTGTTGCCTATAAATAGAGTTAAGTTTATTAAAAATCAAGCAACACGTCTATCAAGATGTTCCATATGAATGGACCACTTATGGACGCCTTCGGACAACCTCTTATCAACTGAACAGTGGCTTCTCCATGCCTGCTGACGATGCTCGCACTCCGGTCGGAGAAGAAATTTCGCCACAAGCTTGCTTCTCGGCATCCCAGCTCTAGGAGACGGTGTAGTGCAGCATTCCACTCAACGTTGTCGAAGGCTCCCTTGAAATCCACGAAGATCCCGAGCACGTATTTTGACCGGCTGGCCGAAACTGTACTCGTGACGTGTGAAATTCAAATTTCCATTTGCAGCCATCAGGTAAGGTGTCCTTCAAACGATTCACCTCAAGCATTTTTATTTTATTTTTTTACTATAAAATCATCCCTTTTTGTACCTTTTGTTGCCTATAAATAGAGTTAAGTTTATTAAAAACGAGAGGGAACGTTGTGAGCCGCGGCAAAGGCCGCGGCTCTACCTTATGCCCGGTACTCAGTCAGTATATATACATACATATATGTACATACATATATGAGCTTGCGATTTATGCAATTTCTTATATGTTCGCAAAAGGGACAAATTAAAAAAATGGGCAAAAAATTATATTTAAAAAAATTAAGTAAATTTTTGGAATATTATACATGTTTCCGATTTTGTTTGCATATGATTTTTACATCTGCTTCTAAATTTCTACATGACATGTATAACTACATATGTATTTGAGACGTACAAGTGTTTAGGACAGAGAGAGAGAGAGAGGGCATGAGTCAGCGCTTGGCAGGCATTGCGTAGCCACTGAAATTTAATTTGTTTCTTGTGGCCATAATATTGATCCGACCTGATCCATATTCGGCAATCTGGTAGATATGGTAATTTCCCATGATTCTACGTTTTTGGTTTTCATTTATCTTAAAAATTGAGGATTCCACAGATTTTCGTCTTTTGTGGGGGCGGAAAGGGGCGTGGCAAAATTTTGAAATACACTTGTGCAGGTTTGGTATCACAGGAGCTTGGATAGAAAGTTTGGTTGCTTTAGCTCTTGTAGTCTCTGAGATCTAGGCGCTCATTTAAACGAATAAGCAAAGCAGACAGGGTCGCGTGTGAGAGAGAGCGAGAGGGAATGATGACTTTCGAAATGGTTTTCTTCATTGTAGCTATAATAATGATCCAATCTGATCCAGATTCAACACTCTGATAGAAATGGTCATTTTCTATGATTCTGCGTTTTTAGTTTTCTCGTATCTTCAAAATTGTGTACGCCACAGACTTTTGTCCTTTGTGCGGGCGGAAAGGGGCGGGGCGAAATTTTGCGACACATTTGGAGTAGTGTGAGCACACAGGAGACTGGATACAAAACTTGGTTGCTCTAGCTTAAATGGTCTCTGAGATATAGGCGCAAATGAAGACGGACAGACGTACAGACGGACAGACGGACGGCTATTGATGCTGATCAAGAATATATATACTTTATGGGGTCTGAAACGCTTCCTTCTGGGCGTTACACACAACCGTTATCCCCACAAATCTAATATACCCTTAAACTCTTCGAGTACCGGGTATAAAAATCAGTATCAGAAACAGTACCCCAACTGCCACTCACTCATCCTCCATTGCAAATCAACCGAGGCTATCTCCATCTCAGAACTTCATTTTGCACACCAAGGATACCTTCTCTATCGCAATCATTAGAGGCTGTCGCCTTGTCTTCAGACCCTCAATTGCGCACCGCAGGTTCAATTTCTAGTTGCGACGACCAAGCTGTAGACGGTATATGTATAGAAACCAATTTCATATACATACGCACACACACACAAACCCATTAACAAGCAATTAAAATAAAAAAAAACCATAAATCTTTAACAAAAATTACAATCTCCAAATCTATCGGAAAAGTAATTTTGGGCCACAGCAGAAATGTCGTGTTGCCTAGTGTACTCATCGATTCGCGAACACAAACTCAGATCAATGCCCCGATCGATACCGTGAACAAATTGTTTAAAAGTAAACAGAAAGGAAGAAATTAATACTTCCCACCTTTACAAGACCCTTATAATCAGAAATAGAATCTTGACGCTCGAATTGCGAAACCTAGTGCTCGCAACCACCTCGGCGATTTTGAAAAACGGTTCCACAGATTTCAGCGTAATCCAACTATTGGGCGCTGCTAATGTGACGGCACTTGCTAATCATCAAAATAATTACTAAATCATTTTTGTAATAGAAATACCTAGACCCAAGTTCATTTGTAAATTAATAATCATCTTCCCAGTCGAGCATAAAGGCATAGCAATCCAGAGGACATCATAGCAGAATCATTAGGTTTCTGTAAGGCGGCACCAGCGAATAGCTAGATCTGCAGCTGCACACATGAGCTGCACTTTGGTGCCGGGGCCCACAGCGGTACGCAGCCAAACAATCTGCCCCCTATCTTGGAGGTGGACGAGGATATCGTAATAACCAATGACGCCATCCCCACAGTAGCCGCCGACGATGGTCCCGAGCGTAACGTTGAGGGAACATAGTTGGTGACTTTTGACCGGGTCATCCTCATCAACGGGACGGAGTACACCAAGTTCAACAATGCGCCGAAGAGGATCCCGGACGTGGTAGCTTCTGCGAAGATCAACGTTACCAGCCACCAAGCTCTGCTGGGCCTGCCTTACCTTCATAAGTCAAATGAGAAAAATCTGCAGAAGCTGGCCGAGGTTCAAACAAACCTTACGATCGGTACCATACTGGCTACCGTCGTAGGTGTGGCCGTTTGCGCCGTTCTAATCGGCATTTTCTGGTAGTTGCGTCGCAGGCAGCAGTAGGGAAACACTATCGCTATTACACGGTGTCTATTTTATAAAATATAAACACATAAATCTGGTACGATACGCCAAATAACGCCTCAGGATAAGAAGCTATATCTATGTACATAGCGACTCATCCCAGTACCAATTGAAAGTATGTTTGTCGGGCATACAATCCCCCTTGGTGATGATCGCTAGCGCCGTCATGGCGACAGTCCAAACCGAGGCACCAAATAGTGTACAGGGCACCATGAGTCCGGCATATTCTGTTCGCTTTGCGCGGGGACTAGGTCCCAAGTCGACTCCAGTAGCATATCACGCAAACTCAACCGTTCGCACTTGTATGGCAGGCTTGCTCCAGAAATCCGTACCATTGGCAGTCGTCTAAGTATGCCTTTGAGCAGTATGATCACCGTCTTGCTAATAGAAACGGCCACGCCGACTTCAACTCCCCAAGCGCCTACGCCTACAGCTCTAAGCGGGCATTTCCCTCGATGAGGAGGAGCAAATCGACAGCATACACACTGAGCGCATCAAGTGGCTCCAAGAGCTCAAGCAACACGTCTATCAAGATGTTCCATATGAATGGACCACTTATGGACGCCTTCTGACAACCTCTTATCAACTGAACAGTGGCTTCTCCATGCCTGCTGACGATGCTCGCACTCCGGTCGGAGAAGAAATTTCGCCACAAGCTTGCTTCTCGGCATCCCAGCTCTAGGAGACGGTGTAGTGCAGCATTCCACTCAACGTTGTCGAAGGCTCCCTTGAAATCCACGAAGATCCCGAGCACGTATTTTGACCGGCTGGCCGAAACTGTACTCGTGACGTGTGAAATTCAAATTTCCATTTGCAGCCATCAGGTAAGGTGTCCTTCAAACGATTCACCTCAAGCATTTTTATTTTATTTTTTTACTATAAAATCATCCCTTTTTGTACCTTTTGTTGCCTATAAATAGAGTTAAGTTTATTAAAAACGAGAGGGAACGTTGTGAGCCGCGGCAAAGGCCGCGGCTCTACCTTATGCCCGGTACTCAGTCAGTATATATACATACATATATGTACATACATATATGAGCTTGCGATTTATGCAATTTCTTATATGTTCGCAAAAGGGACAAATTAAAAAAATGGGCAAAAAATTATATTTAAAAAAATTAAGTAAATTTTTGGAATATTATACATGTTTCCGATTTTGTTTGCATATGATTTTTACATCTGCTTCTAAATTTCTACATGACATGTATAACTACATATGTATTTGAGACGTACAAGTGTTTAGGACAGAGAGAGAGAGAGAGGGCATGAGTCAGCGCTTGGCAGGCGTTGCGTAGCCACTGAAATTTAATTTGTTTCTTGTGGCCATAATATTGATCCGACCTGATCCATATTCGGCAATCTGGTAGATATGGTAATTTCCCATGATTCTACGTTTTTGGTTTTCATTTATCTTAAAAATTGAGGATTCCACAGATTTTCGTCTTTTGTGGGGGCGGAAAGGGGCGTGGCAAAATTTTGAAATACACTTGTGCAGGTTTGGTATCACAGGAGCTTGGATAGAAAGTTTGGTTGCTTTAGCTCTTATAGTCTCTGAGATCTAGGCGCTCATTTAAACGAATAAGCAAAGCAGACAGGGTCGCGTGTGAGAGAGAGCGAGAGGGAACGATGACTTTCAAAATGGTTTTCTTCATTGTAGCTATGATAATGATCCGATCTGATCCAGGTTCAACACTCTGATAGAAATGGTCATTCTCTATGATTCTGCGTTTTTAGTTTTCTCGTATCTTCAAAATTGTGTACGCCACAGACTTTTGTCCTTTGTGCGGGCGGAAAGGGGCGGGGCGAAATTTTGCAACACATTTGGAGTAGTGTGAGCACACAGGAGACTGGATACAAAACTTGGTTGCTCTAGCTTAAATGGTCTCTGAGATATAGGCGCAAATGAAGACGGACAGACGGACAGACGTACAGACGGACAGACGGACGGCTATTGATGCTGATCAAGAATATATATACTTTATGGGGTCTGAAACGCTTCCTTCTGGGCGTTACACACAACCGTTATCCCCACAAATCTAATATACCCTTAAACTCTTCGAGTACCGGGTATAAAAATCAGTATCAGAAACAGTACCCCAACTGCCACTCACTCATCCTCCATTGTAAATCAACCGAGGCTATCTCCGTCTCAGAACTTCATTTTGCACACCAAGGATACCTTCTCTATCGCAATCATTAGAGGCTGTCGCCTTGTCTTCAGACCCTCAATTGCGCACCGCAGGTTCAATTTTTAGTTGCGACGACCAAGCTGTAGACAGTATATGTATAGAAACCAATTTCATATACATACGCACACACCCACAAACCCATTAACAAGCAAATAAATTAAAAAAAAAAACTATAAATCTTTAACAAAAATTAAAATCTCCAAATCTATCGGAAAAGTAATTTTGGGCCACAGCAGAAATGTCGTGTTGCCTAGTGTACTCATCGATTCGCGAACACAAACTCAGATCAATGCCCCGACCGATACCGTGAACAAATTGTTGAAAAGTAAACAGAAAGGAAGAAATTAATACTTCCCACCTTTACAAGACCCTTATAATCAGAAATAGAATCTTGACGCTCGAATTGCGAAACCTAGTGCTCGCAACCACCTCGGCGATTTTGAAAAACGGTTCCACAGATTTCAGCGTAATCCAACTATTGGGCGCTGCTAATGTGACGGCACTTGCTAATCATCAAAATAATTACTAAATCATTTTTGTAATAGAAATACCTAGACCCAAGTTCATTTGTAAATTAATAACCATCTTCCCAGTCGAGCATAAAGGCATAGCAATCCAGAGGACATCATAGCAGAATCATTAGGTTTCTGTAAGGCGGCACCAGCGAATAGCTGGATCTGCAGCTGCACACATGAGCTGCACTTTGGTGCCGGGGCCCACAGCGGTACGCAGCCAAACAATCTGCCCCCATTCTTGGAGGTGGACGAGGATATCGTAATAATCAATGACGCCATCCCCACAGTAGCCGCGGACGATGGTCCCGAGCGTAACGTTGAGGGAACATAGTTGGTGACTTTTGACCGGGTCATCCTCATCAACGGGACGGAGTACACCAAGTTCAACAATGCGCCGAAGAGGATCCCGGACGTGGTAGCTTCTGCGAAGATCAACGTTACCAGCCACCAAGCTCTGCTGGGCCTGCCTTACCTTCATAAGTCAAATGAGAAAAATCTGCAGAAGCTGGCCGAGGTTCAAACAAACCTTACGATCGGTACCATACTGGCTACCGTCGTAGGTGTGGCCGTTTGCGCCGTTCTAATCGGCATTTTCTGGTAGTTGCGTCGCAGGCAGCAGTAGGGAAACACTATCGCTATTACACGGTGTCTATTTTATAAAATATAAACACATAAATCTGGTACGATACGCCAAATAACGCCTCAGGATAAGAAGCTATATCTATGTACATAGCGACTCATCCCAGTACCAATTGAAAGTATGTTTGTCGGGCATACAATCCCCCTTGGTGATGATCGCTAGCGCCGTCATGGCGACAGTCCAAACCGAGGCACCAAATAGTGTACAGGGCACCATGAGTCCGGCATATTCTGTTCGCTTTGCGCGGGGACTAGGTCCCAAGTCGACTCCAGTAGCATATCACGCAAACTCAACCGTTCGCACTTGTATGGCAGGCTTGCTCCAGAAATCCGTACCATTGGCAGTCGTCTAAGTATGCCTTTGAGCAGTATGATCACCGTCTTGCTAATAGAAACGGCCACGCCGACTTCAACTCCCCAAGCGCCTACGCCTACAGCTCTAAGCGGGCATTTCCCTCGATGAGGAGGAGCAAATCGACAGCATACACACTGAGCGCATCAAGTGGCTTCAAGAGCTCAAGCAACACGTCTATCAAGATGTTCCATATGAATGGACCACTTATGGACGCCTTCGGACAACCTCTTATCAACTGAACAGTGGCTTCTCCATGCCTGCTGACGATGCTCGCACTCCGGTCGGAGAAGAAATTTCGCCACAAGCTTGCTTCTCGGCATCCCAGCTCTAGGAGACGGTGTAGTGCAGCATTCCACTCAACGTTGTCGAAGGCTCCCTTGAAATCCACGAAGATCCCGAGCACGTATTTTGACCGGCTGGCCGAAACTGTACTCGTGACGTGTGAAATTCAAATTTCCATTTGCAGCTATCAGGTAAGGTGTCCTTCAAACGATTCACCTCAAGCATTTTTATTTTATTTTTTTACTATAAAATCATCCCTTTTTGTACCTTTTGTTGCCTATAAATAGAGTTAAGTTTATTAAAAACGAGAGGGAACGTTGTGAGCCGCGGCAAAGGCCGCGGCTCTACCTTATACCCGGTACTCAGTCAGTATATATACATACATATATGTACATACATATATGAGCTTGCGATTTATGCAATTTCTTATATGTTCGCAAAAGGGACAAATTAAAAAAATGGGCAAAAAATTATATTTAAAAAAATTAAGTAAATTTTTGGAATATTATACATGTTTCCGATTTTGTTTGCATATGATTTTTACATCTGCTTCTAAATTTCTACATGACATGTATAACTACATATGTATTTGAGACGTACAAGTGTTTAGGACAGAGAGAGAGAGAGAGGGCATGAGTCAGCGCTTGGCAGGCGTTGCGTAGCCACTGAAATTTAATTTGTTTCTTGTGGCCATAATATTGATCCGACCTGATCCATATTCGGCAATCTGGTAGATATGGTAATTTCCCATGATTCTACGTTTTTGGTTTTCATTTATCTTAAAAATTGAGGATTCCACAGATTTTCGTCTTTTGTGGGGGCGGAAAGGGGCGTGGCAAAATTTTGAAATACACTTGTGCAGGTTTGGTATCACAGGAGCTTGGATAGAAAGTTTGGTTGCTTTAGCTCTTATAGTCTCTGAGATCTAGGCGCTCATTTAAACGAATAAGCAAAGCAGACAGGGTCGCGTGTGAGAGAGAGCGAGAGGGAATGATGACTTTCGAAATGGTTTTCTTCATTGTAGCTATAATAATGATCCAATCTGATCCAGATTCAACACTCTGATAGAAATGGTCATTTTCTATGATTCTGCGTTTTTAGTTTTCTCGTATCTTCAAAATTGTGTACGCCACAGACTTTTGTCCTTTGTGCGGGCGGAAAGGGGCGGGGCGAAATTTTGCGACACATTTGGAGTAGTGTGAGCACACAGGAGACTGGATACAAAACTTGGTTGCTCTAGCTTAAATGGTCTCTGAGATATAGGCGCAAATGAAGACGGACAGACGTACAGACGGACAGACGGACGGCTATTGATGCTGATCAAGAATATATATACTTTATGGGGTCTGAAACGCTTCCTTCTGGGCGTTACACACAACCGTTATCCCCACAAATCTAATATACCCTTAAACTCTTCGAGTACCGGGTATAAAAATCAGTATCAGAAACAGTACCCCAACTGCCACTCACTCATCCTCCATTGTAAATCAACCGAGGCTATCTCCGTCTCAGAACTTCATTTTGCACACCAAGGATACCTTCTCTATCGCAATCATTAGAGGCTGTCGCCTTGTCTTCAGACCCTCAATTGCGCACCGCAGGTTCAATTTTTAGTTGCGACGACCAAGCTGTAGACAGTATATGTATAGAAACCAATTTCATATACATACGCACACACCCACAAACCCATTAACAAGCAAATAAATTAAAAAAAAAAACTATAAATCTTTAACAAAAATTAAAATCTCCAAATCTATCGGAAAAGTAATTTTGGGCCACAGCAGAAATGTCGTGTTGCCTAGTGTACTCATCGATTCGCGAACACAAACTCAGATCAATGCCCCGACCGATACCGTGAACAAATTGTTTAAAAGTAAACAGAAAGGAAGAAATTAATACTTCCCACCTTTACAAGACCCTTATAATCAGAAATAGAATCTTGACGCTCGAATTGCGAAACCTAGTGCTCGCAACCACCTCGGCGATTTTGAAAAACGGTTCCACAGATTTCAGCGTAATCCAACTATTGGGCGCTGCTAATGTGACGGCACTTGCTAATCATCAAAATAATTACTAAATCATTTTTGTAATAGAAATACCTAGACCCAAGTTCATTTGTAAATTAATAACCATCTTCCCAGTCGAGCATAAAGGCATAGCAATCCAGAGGACATCATAGCAGAATCATTAGGTTTCTGTAAGGCGGCACCAGCGAATAGCTGGATCTGCAGCTGCACACATGAGCTGCACTTTGGTGCCGGGGCCCACAGCGGTACGCAGCCAAACAATCTGCCCCCATTCTTGGAGGTGGACGAGGATATCGTAATAATCAATGACGCCATCCCCACAGTAGCCGCGGACGATGGTCCCGAGCGTAACGTTGAGGGAACATAGTTGGTGACTTTTGACCGGGTCATCCTCATCAACGGGACGGAGTACACCAAGTTCAACAATGCGCCGAAGAGGATCCCGGACGTGGTAGCTTCTGCGAAGATCAACGTTACCAGCCACCAAGCTCTGCTGGGCCTGCCTTACCTTCATAAGTCAAATGAGAAAAATCTGCAGAAGCTGGCCGAGGTTCAAACAAACCTTACGATCGGTACCATACTGGCTACCGTCGTAGGTGTGGCCGTTTGCGCCGTTCTAATCGGCATTTTCTGGTAGTTGCGTCGCAGGCAGCAGTAGGGAAACACTATCGCTATTACACGGTGTCTATTTTATAAAATATAAACACATAAATCTGGTACGATACGCCAAATAACGCCTCAGGATAAGAAGCTATATCTATGTACATAGCGACTCATCCCAGTACCAATTGAAAGTATGTTTGTCGGGCATACAATCCCCCTTGGTGATGATCGCTAGCGCCGTCATGGCGACAGTCCAAACCGAGGCACCAAATAGTGTACAGGGCACCATGAGTCCGGCATATTCTGTTCGCTTTGCGCGGGGACTAGGTCCCAAGTCGACTCCATAGCTCCAGTATGCTCCAGAAATCCGTACCATTGGCAATCGTCTAAGTATGCCTTTGAGCAGTATGATCACCGTCTTGCTAATAGAAACGGCCACGCCGACTTCAACTCCCCAAGCGCCTACGCCTACAGCTCTAAGCGGGCATTTCCCTCGATGAGGAGGAGCAAATCGACAGCATACACACTGAGCGCATCAAGTGGCTCCAAGAGCTCAAGCAACACGTCTATCAAGATGTTCCATATGAATGGACCACTTATAGACGCCTTCGGACAACCTCTTATCAACTGAACAGTGGCTTCTCCATGCCTGCTGACGATGCTCGCACTCCGGTCGGAGAAGAAATTTCGCCACAAGCTTGCTTCTCGGCATCCCAGCTCTAGGAGACGGTGTAGTGCAGCATTCCACTCAACGTTGTCGAAGGCTCCCTTGAAATCCACGAAGATCCCGAGCACGTATTTTGACCGGCTGGCCGAAACTGTACTCGTGACGTGTGAAATTCAAATTTCCATTTGCAGCCATCAGGTAAGGTGTCCTTCAAACGATTCACCTCAAGCATTTTGCCCAGCATTGGCAATAGACAGATACCCCGATATGAGGTTGGATCGGTTCAGTCCTTATCGGGTCCCTTCAGGAGTGGAACCACTCAAAGTTGCTTCCATCTCTTGGGAAAGTACCCTGTCTCCAGGCAGCGGGAATACAACGCTGTCATGTGCTGAGGGATAGCACGCCACACTGCCTTGCAAATGTTACCTGTGATGCCGGTCAATGCGCCTGCTCTTCAACCTGGCGACGCATACATAAACCTCGAAAGCTTCAAGGACCGGTGGAGCGAGCTCACCACTTATCCGAAGGCCTCTAATCTCCGTGCTCTTTTTGCGGCTTCGACAACCAACCGACAACACGAGACATCCATCCGAGACACGAATCCGACAGAAAGGTCCAGAAACTTCCAGAAAGTTCCAGTTCGAATACAAACTCTAGCTTAAAGCAGTCTGCAATAAAATTAACAAACAATAAGAGGTATTTAATTTACTGCTGCACCATTGGCTAGAAGAAACTTCTAGAACTTCTTTAGAAGTTCAAGTTCCGCTTCAAGAAAGCCACCCTGTTTCCAGAAGCGGTCACTGCACCGTCGTTTCTCGCGTCCATATGGGCAGCTTCGGTAAAAACGTTTCTAGCGGGAAGATTACCGGAAAGGGGAACGTTTGCAATAGGCGCAGTAAGAACCAAGACTGTATTCAAGGACAGGCGGACCGAATTGCCCGAACCCTAATGCATCGAGAGATCGATAGCGAAGAGGAAAGATCGACAGAGCGATAGAGAAGGCGAAAGAAAGAAAGAAAGAAGACGCGAGAAAACGGTTGTATAGGCTGCTGCCGTGCGGGAGCTTATGTATTTGTACAATGTGGTGAAGTGGACAGTACAAACAACAAACAATAATAGGCATTTAATTAACTGATGAACCACTAGCTATAATGCATATTTCACGTCGGCTACTATTGAACTGCGTAACTGTTATGTATGTGCGTGCACACGGACGAGTAGCAGCGCTATGTCGTCCTGTTCGCTCTCGGAATCATTTCTCCGCACAGATGTCAAGCTACACACGTCGTTTTACGGAGCTGCATATTTGTGTTACGTCATAATCAATAATCTGCATTTCAACTAATAAACAACTAAGTCAGTAACTCATGTGTATTTAAAAGTAACCCAACAATAAATAAATAAAAAAATTGTTTTTAATATTTAGTTGTTCTATTTTTTATGATTCCATTGATTTTACATATTATTTATTTATTTCTCCTTTGCAGGTCAAATGTTGAAAATTTTCCCATAATAAAAAGAAAACTAAGTATGCACAACCTATAACAGCCGTTATTAAGGGCCAAAGATCTGGATATCTTGGAGGGGCTTTAACTAGTACTGAAACCCCCACAATGACAATTATGAAGATCTTGGATGTATATATAAATGCTTTTTGGCCAAAACGCAGTTTAGTTTCAGAATAAAAACATTTGCAAATCAAATGATATATTAAAACATATGCCAGTGACGGTATCAACAAATCATCTCTTTCTAAAAGTGGTAGCATGGTAAATACTGAAACTTCGAGAAAGAGAATAATTTCGTTGGGCCACCATGTAAGCAAGCATAATGATGGTAGTACAGCCAGCAGAATAGTCTTCTCGTGAACCTAGAATTGTATCGAGTTATAAAATTATTCTAAAGATTAATTTTTCATACATACTTGAAATGAAAATAAAAAAAAAGCAATAGCAGTATTGAAAAGGGATAATAAGAAACCCGTTTTACATCGCTTTCTATAAAGTGTAATATTAGTTGGCAGTGCACTAATTAAGGTAAAAGCCAGACAAACTAGTGCCATGTGATGATTCAACACATGTTTTCTGAAACATAAAATTTTGTTTTACGGTCAGTTCTGTTTCTTTAATTAATTGTGGCTTACTTAAGTTTCCAAATTATATTTAATGTACACCAAAAATTAGAAACTTTGTCTTCAAATACTGTGCGCCCAAAAGGAAAAAGGCGATGTAACACTGCAACCACCGCATGAAGCGATCCAGACCAAGGGTACCAAAGCAAAAAGAATGTAGCTAGAACAATGGTTGCGGTTACTGCTAGTTTAACTGCAAATAATTTGAAGCTGAAAATATTTTATAAAAACATATTCAAGATTAAATAAACTACAAGTATATATTTAATAAAGCTTAATGTTTGAAAACCAATAAATTGATATGTTACAAACTACGTATTAGGCCTTGGATATGACTCACTCAACTCAATACAACTCGAAAAATTTATTTCGTTACTATGGTAGCTACAAGGTAGCTAACAAGTATATGAAAACGTGGTCATATTTTATGACATTTTACTGAAAGTTCAAAGTTAAGTTCTAATTTCAATTCTTATACTTCCCAATTCACCTAATTACCGCTATTCTAGAAGTTCCCATACCAAAATATCTGTTAAATAGTTCACTCTCTCTCTCTTTTCACCAAGGAAATAACACACTGGAAGCGTTGAAAAATAGCGAGAGACAGTGAGCGCTTGGCAAGGTGCGCAGCATTCGTTCTGACTTGGAGAATAATCCGATCTAATTAGAATTCCCCATTCTGGTGCAAACAAAAAATTAGTTTAAGCAAATTAAATAAAACTTGCCTATAACTCCACTATTTCTTCACCAAAATTATCCACGATTTTACGGACAGAAAACTCGTACTCTCGCGGGCGTCAAACTGAAAAAATGCAGTAGGTCATCAAGAAGAAGCATAGCTCGCAAATAACTGTTGACCGATTTTTCCTTACGCTCTGCTCTCGAGAACAACCGAAATATAGCAGAGACTTCGTTTCGTTTCTTTTCGTTTTAGTTTTCTGTTGAACGCTTTACGTTGAGCTGTTCATGAGACGCTCTATTACCGAACATGGCACAATGAGAGATACGAGTGACGCTCGCACAGAGAGACTTACTACAAGACCTATTGACAGAAAAAGTCAACGCAAACGGTCTTTTCCATAATTTGTCTTTTTTTCGATGTACAGTGGTACGTCGTGTAATATGTGACATTAGATTTTCACATTAAATCTTTTTGAAATTTTAAACATGAATTTTTTATGCCTGCTAATTTTACTCTAAATACTTTACACACTGATTCTATACTGATGCACTTTTTTATTACATTCACGTGCCATTTTGCTAATAAATTAGATCACTCTTCACAAGCAAAATTCACAAAGCCTAGCGACACGTAGAACCTACGAAACTTCACTTTACTCCGATGTTGTCGACCAATAATAAAAAAAACGGAGAAAAAAACGACGATGTTTGCGCTCGTCAAGGTCAGAAACTTAAAAGATCACGGTGTACACATATACTTATTTCCTAGGAAAACGGCTCGCAGCCAGCAATATATGGGATAACGGTACTACAAATTAGTAGAAAAACAAAGTTTGAAATTCGCGAAATTTTTTTCCTGTATAGACCCCGATTTATCATGAATTTAGGTAAAAAAAATTCGTGGCGGTCGCATCTGGTTTTTTTTTTTTAAGTAATATTTTTTTCAAGCCAAAAATGGCTTGCGCGGCTTCAGACTCCTGTGATATCAAAATATGTATGATTTTCAAAACTTGTGGCCTACACAATTAGAAAGATACAAGAAAAGGTAAATGTTAAGTACGTGGACAACCTCTCCGAAATTCACGAAATTTTTTTCCTGGATAGACCCCGATTTATCATGAAGTTAGATAGATTGTGAGACGCGGCAAAGACCGCGGCTCTACTTTATACCCGGTACTCAGTCAGAATATATGTGATCTTACAATTAATATAATTTATTATATGTTCGCAAAAGGGACGAATTAAATTTCAAAAAATTATGTCGAATCCTATGGAGTTTTATATTAAAAGTTATCTGTTTCCATTTTTGTTTACATATAATTTTTACATCAGCTTCTACATTTCTGCATGACATGTATAACTACTTATACGAGACGTGTAACTATGTGTGCGAATCCACAATTTGTAAGATACGAGAGAACTTAAAAAGAAGAATCTTAGAGCATGAGCATAGCTATCAGAGAGTTTAATCTGGATCAGATCGGATCAATATTTTAGCCACAATACAGAAAACCATTTAGAGCGGCAGCCTTCTCTCTCGCTCTCTCTCAGACTCCTCGTCTGATTTGCCCGTCCGTCCAAATGAGCACCTAGTGCTCAGAGACTATAAGAGTTAGAGTAACCAAACGTTCTATCCACACTCCTGTGATATCGAACCAGCACAGGTGTATTTCAAAATTTTGCCACGCCCCTTTCCGCCCTCACAAAGGACGAAAATCTGTGGAATCCTCAATTTTTAAGATAAGAGAAAACCAAAACGCAGAATCATGGAAAATTACCGTGTCTACCAGACTGCCGAATCTGGATCAGGTCGGATCAATATTATGGCCAGAAGAAACAAATTAAATTTCAGTGACTACGCAACGCCTGCCAAGCGCTTACTCATTCCCTCTCTCTCTCTAACAAACACTTGTACGTATCGAATATGTAGTTATACATGTACATATAGAAATGTAGGAGCAGATGTAAAAAGCATATGTAAACAAAAATGGACACATGTATAAAAATTCCAAAAATGGTTTTTCATTTTTTGAAAAATTATTTTTTGCTCAAAATTTAATTCGTCCCTTCTGCGAACATATAATAAATTGCATAAATCGTAAGCTCATATATGCATGTATATACTGACTGAGTACCGGGTATAAAGTAGAGGCACAGGCCGCGGCTCACAACGTTCCCCCTCGCTTTTTTTTAAATGTTTAAAGTTTATCCTTTTTCGAGCCAAAAATGGCTTGCGCGGGTCTCTTGCTGTGTTGTTGTTGTTGATTTTTGTGTGGTTTTTGCTGGTTTTGTTTTTGTTGTTATTATTGATTATTGTTATTGTGTTAGTTATTTTGTTGTTGTTATAATCACTAATTTTAAGAAAACTAACAATGAATAACAAAGCAATTGAAATATCTGTGCAGTTTGTTTTTATTGGTGTTACGAAACAAGCTGTAAAATAGCTTAATTGGGAAGTAATGCTATTTGAGTCATTTTAAAAATGGCACAACTTAGTTATAAAATAAGATGTGTCATATAATAATAGAGAAACAGTAGCGCCGGAGGCAAAATTTTGTTTAAATTCTTGATAAATCGGGGTCTATCCAGGAAAAAAATTTCGTGAATTTTGGAGAGGTTGTCCATGTACTTAACATTTACCTATGATTTTATTTGAGAGTAAACATATTTTTTCTAGAACAGAAATTAAATATAATATTTTGTATTATTTTTTTATGGTATTGGATATATTCATGACGAATTTTAGCCCAATCTTCCTAAAGCCATTCTTTTAACATGGACAAGGATGATTTTGGCGTTTTGACGATCCACTAACTCCACACATTCTCTATAGGATTTATATCAGACGATTTTTTCAGCGAAGTCTTTTGGGCAGTTAAATAGCAACCAATACATGACTTTATAAGACTTGTTCTTCGGACAATTCTCTGCCACTGTTTGTATGTACATACATATATACATATGTACATACATTGCCGCTCACTTGAATAGAAAAGCGCGAAAGCAGTTCCTACCCTGCAGTACGGGTCATCGCTTACAAATGTGCTCACACATCGATGTCAGCGTGAGCACCCCCGCTGACATAAGTGATGTCGCGCGGAACGATGAACTGCTGACATTAACATTGCGATGTCCTAGGAGCATAGGGGATGACATGGTCATCGAGAAGTCCGAAAAAATAAGGCTTACTATAAGTGATGATTTTCTCGAAAAAATAAGGCTTACTATAAGCGATGATTTTAGCCGAAAAATAAGGCTTACTATAAGTGATGAATTTCTCGAAAAAATAAGGCTTACTATAAGCGATGATTTTAGCCGAAAAATAAGGCTTACTATAAGCGATGATTTTCTCGAAAAAATAAGGCACATAATAAGTGAAGATTTTCTCGAAAAAATAAGGCACATAGTAAGTGAAGAATTTAGCCGAAAAAAAGGCATACAGCAAGGGATGATGTTCTCGAAAAATAAGCGATATAATAAGTGAAGATTTTAAATGAAAAAGTAAGGCGTATATAAGTAAGCAGTATATTCATTTATTTTCTTTTGCTTTTTTTTAAAACGGCAATTATGTACATATGTATGTCAGTTTTGGGGATCTCTGAAGTTCTTTCGGTAACTTCAATTGCATCGCCTCTGAAATAACATGAATTAATTTATTATGGTTTTGTTTAGTTTTTTGACTTGTAAAGACTTACTTTCCATGCCCTTCCAGGATGCGCCCGTCCCCATTGTGTTGATCTATCAATAAAATGATTATTCTATAAAATACTATTAATTTGGTTGCAATTACATAAGAAAGTAAAGATCAAAATTCCAAAAATATGTTCGATTTGTAAAAGAGTTGTTTAAACAAAAAGCAATGCTCACTGTAGATTAGCGGTGCTCTGTGCATTTACTCCTACAAAAAAAACAAAAGACGCGCCAAAATATGTACCTGCTTGACTCAGACCTCGCATATAAGGATTACTTTTCTGTTTTTGTTGTTGGACTGCTTAAAATTTCGTGCCCACAGCAGATTATGCATTCACATTATATTTCTTTATTCTTCTTTTAATCCATACTATACATACATTAGTCGGAGCATAAGGACACAACAATTAAAGAGCATAAAAGAAGAATAAATAAAATTTATTTATTTTATATTTATTTAATAAATACAATGTGAATGCAGCGATACATTGAACTCAGTTTTTTTCACATTTTCACAAATTTAACATTATATGCAATTGATATTTTCATAATTAACACGAGTACATCACATTTATGTTTATTTAGTGTATTAGTGCATTGACTTACCTGGTAATAATAAATAATATAGATATTTTTCACTAAATTACTGCATTTTTGCGTCCCACTCTTTCCGCACAATTGTAACAATGTAACGTAACAGCAAATGCATGGCGAACAAAGCAAGAATGCTTTGCCGACGCAGGCGCAAAAGAGAAAAAAAACCAAATTCTCTTGTAGTTCGACCGATCGGCAGAGAAAAGAAGGAAACAGAGAGAAAATAAAGGGTTCGGCTTAGCGGGCGTCAACGCTTAGATGACATTGTCGTTGACATTTGTCATCGCTCACGGCTAGTACTGCAGGGTATACCGTTTCGTAGAGGTTCAAAATAAACCACAAATAAAAAATAGCGGTAAAAATGTCCGTCTTAATTTTGTTTATAAAAGGAGCTATATGAATGGTACTTTAAAGAAAATATACAAACGGAACTACACTAGCAATATATAGCCGTGTTCCTATGTAATTAAGAGAGCGGCAGAGTATGTACATATGATCATGTTAAATGTATGTACATACTACGTAACTACATACATTTGCAGAGCATCATCTATAGAGAATTTAAATACATATACCATTAGATTATTATAAGTGGTTTTCGTAAGCATACCTGTTTTCTACCATGCATTCCCCTAAAAGATATGTAAAAATCGGTATGCTGTGGTACAGTTCCATCTGTTTATAGTTCAATGCTAATGTGAATGCAAATGCAGCAATATATTGTTTGTTATGCAGAATTGCAGCAATAGCCGCAGCTGCTAAGCCCAACGACATGTTATTGTACTGGAAATGTCCATTGTCAATTAGCACTTGGCCAGGATATGCGGCAAACAACATGAATAAGAACAGTTTACTATTGCTTTGGAAACTTTTATCTATACAAATACACAAACCCAAGATAGCCGGTAAATAGATTAATATGTCTCCTGTCAATACTGTTAGCCGCATAAAGCTTTTATGCGGTCTAGATTGAAAACCTCTACTTGTAAGCAATTCTATAAATCGGGGATCAATGGATTTAGCTATTCCACCAATGAAATAGCTATGGTATGCGGTCAGTGGTGGATAGTCTAGTCCCCAGTACAGCAAATCATTATTGGAGCTATTTGCATACCAATCCCCAGGCTCTAAATTGATTGTAACTTCTTGCCAGTGGCGTTGAGCTTCATAGTCACCATACATGGGAGACGAGTCAAAGCCTGAGAAGGAGTACAATGAAATTATGGATCTAAGCGACAAAGCTATGCAAGCTATTGCTAAAATTTCAGATTTCATATTTTCTATGCTATTAGTACTGCTGAAATTGAGATGCCACTATCGATTAATGTTAATGGTATCGATATATTTATTTCTTGTCACCTATCAACTTTTTCACTATCGTCATGCTCGCAAAAGGGCATAGTCACTAATACCCTCGGCACACTGAGCACTGAGCGTTGGAAATTTTGACAGGCGGTGAAAATCCAATTTACACTGGCACAATTCTAATGGTGTTATACCCTCTGCACACTGAGCCCGTTAAGGGGGAACGTTGGGATTTTTGACAGACGGTGAAACTCCGATTCACACTGGCACCGTCTACCGTTTACCGTCTAACAAAAACTGAGTTTTTGAGCGGAAGATGATTTTATTTTTGTTTGGAAAAAAAATGGATATGGAAGATTTTGCAATTGTTTTAACTATGGTTCAACAGCAAAATATTTTCTTGCAACAACTAATCAACGCTAATCAAAGATAGCGATTACAGCGGAATAATAATGTGCTGTTGCATACTGCACAATATGTTTAATAAGCACAATAGCGCAATAAGCTATAGTTGGGAACTTTTACCAGCAGAGCAGAAATCACAGCCCGATACCTGCAATAGTTCTGCTGATCATAACCAGTCAGCAGAACAGGTACGATCTGCTATAGCAAAGTATTGCGTAAATCGCAATAAAAAGGAAATAAAATACAATTTAAAAACTTATTTATTCATTTTTTTTTTTTAAACAAGCCAAGAGATCATTATGGAATTTTGATTGGTTGCTTACTAATTCATCTATACGTTTACCCTGCAGCTCAGCTATCTCAAGGTGCTTCTTGTGGTACTCTATTAGCATGATTTCCATCTCCGTGGTCCACTGCAGCCTGCCGCCGCCTGCTCGTTTCTTTTTTCCTGCATTGTGTTCAAGTATTAACAATAATATTATTAAATTAATAATATATATTCATGTGTATAAACTTACCACTAGAACTTCCTGCTCCTTCGATTTTAGATTGTGTTTCTTTTGGTTTTCTTAGCTGTCATTGCGTACATATTCGCAATGAATTCCATTTTTTCGTTGTGAATGCCAATTTTCGCATATGAAAACCATCGGATAAATATCGCATAGAAACGTGCGGTTTAGGAACATTCAAAATAGACGGTGGAACTAACTGGGATATTTTCGGAACGGCAAAACCTTACGCACCGACATTTTTCCTTAGTAATTTTCATATTTTAAAAAATTTTTAAGTTCGCTATTATTAAGTCATGGATGAGCTTTTCGCGCCTTTCAGATCTCTCATACAGCTTCCTATGATGCCCCTATGCACCATTTTCCACATTAAAAATAAATCGCTTATTATTTTGGTGATTTCTTTTAATTTAATTTAAAATGCGTGTGTTTTCTTCTTCTTACATTTTCAGGCCGAGCAGATTAATAAATGATGCGGAAATTATATGACTTAGGTGTAAACGCCTCGCATCATATTTGCGTTCCTTCGAAAATGATGCGGAAGTGTATATAGGCTATACAACCGAATTCTGACTACAAACTAACCGAAACGAACTTGTATCCATCATACTCTATTCCTTGTGTGTGTCGCACTCATTCGACTCTATTCAATTCGAATGCATTCTATCTGATTTTTGTTTTGAATGGAGTCATGTATAAATCCAATATACACAGATGGATCATGAACTACATATTATACATTTTTTGTCATCACAAACTAAAATTTTGAACTTAAGGATGGTCCCTTACCAAAATTTGCAACAATCTTCACAGCTGAAATTATTAAAATATTTGAAGCAATTCAATTTTTAATAAATAACTGCTGAAGATTTATTATCGGTTCCAACTCAATATCATCTTTAACTGCGATCAAAAATAAAAATAACAATTACAACGTATAACACCTTAGAGTGTTTTTATAGCCTATTCACACTGAGCACCGTTTACTGTCTATTTCCTAGACGGTGCGTAAAGTTTTGCCGTTCCGAAAAGGCTCGAACTAAGATATATTGTCGAATCGTTGTAATTTTCTGGAGATCCGATGTTCACATACGCAATCTATACCTGAAGTAAATTGAAATGGAATAAATTTGGAAGTCTATGCTGGTAGAAGCTCCCAACTATAGTTTATTGCGCTATTGTGCTTAATAAACATATTGTGCAGTATGCAACATCACATTATTATTCCGCTGTAATCGCTATCTTTATCCCTTTCGTCCAACAACATGATTAGTTGTTGCAAGAAAATATTTTGCTGTTGAACCATAGTTAAAACAATTGCAAAATTTTCCATATTCATTTTTTTCCAAACAAAAATAAAAACATCTCAGTTTTTGTTATTGTCATCAGCTGTTAGACGGTAAACGGTAGACGGTGCCAGTGTGAATCGGGGTTTCACCGTCTGTCAAAAATCCCAACGTTCCCCCTTGATGGGCTCAGTGGGCAGAGGGTATTATCACTTACTATATTATTAATATAAACAAAAAAAATAAGAGATTTTACATCTTTTAAACGTTTTTTGGCACTTAATTGCTGCTTGTCGTGTTATGTCCTATTAATAAAACTAAATATATAAAATTGACCGAGGCCATTCTTTTTTTACTAGTAAAATCGAATTACAGATATGCAAATATATAAAAGATGTTCGTTGTTGCAGAGTAATAGTGATAAATGCCTAGAGACAGTTTTGGGGCTTGTTCGGGCCAGCCGCTAAACAACAGGCCTAACTTAAAAACTATACATACAATACAATACAATATTCAATGCACTGTAGACGCCCACGTTCGGCAGCACTGCTGTGCTCTCCCTCTGTAAAGGGCGCTCTGCAGCCGCCGCTTCGGCTCTAGCTGTGCTTAGCCGACGGTGCTAATTTCAGTAATCTGCTAATCTCTCTGCGCATTGGTTGCATCTTATCTCATTTTTGTACATGTATCTGGCTGGGCAAAGAGCAAGCAATCAATCTGCTTCCGCTAGCCGCCAGTATAAATAAACGCTATTAAATTTAAATTTAATTCGTGTATTATTTTGGACAAAAAATAGGTGCCAAAAAAGCTCATTTCAATTATTGGTGACCACGATGTGATTAGAGGCATTGGCTAATCGCGTTTCGTGTAAAAACATTTAAATTGAACAATATATTCGGTCCTGTGCCACAAACAAATACATTTGCGCAGAATAAAAACGGTTTATGTGCAAATTCAGTGAGAGTGCGGTCGTCTGATATTCCGTTAGTTTAATAGTCGAATCTCTCATTCTATGCTCAGCCGCAGACACTTTTATTGACTTTTCGTGTCTCTCATTCTCGCTCCAGCTTCTGTGCACCGTCGCATAATCGTCAAGTCTCTCATTCTCTGCACAACTGCAGCCACGTTTTCGACTTTTCGTGTCTTCACTCTCTCTTTCTCGATTCTGTACGCCGTCGCTTAAGCGGTTATCTATCCAAATGCAGGCGTGGGCGGAAATATTGTGACGGCTAATAAGAGGCTGAGTCTTAATAAACGTAAAGTTCAGTCTTTATATGATCGAATGAGCGGGCTCGGCGAATCGGCGCTGTCAATAAGATCGATAATTTGATCGCCACGGAAATCGACGTTCGCATCGACATGCTGACAGAAATTCGAGAGGAATTTAATAAGGCCCATAATGAACTGGAAGCGCTCAATCAAGACGAGATTGGGAGTGAGCTGTGCAACAACTTTGATACGCTCTTCCTATCGTTGAAGGCTGAGCTACTGGCTGCTCTCGAACCAGGCCACTCGCGCGCTGCTGCCAATTCGACTACCCTAAAAAACCATTCTGGACATAGTACCATCGTCATGGCCCACAAGCTGGGATTCAGGATCTCAGCTTCATCTCATCACATACAGGTTCGCCCATCAGCTTCAGCTTAGGAGATCTCAATCGTCTGCACTTGTCTCTGGGCTCTGCGATTCCAACGTGGCTACTGAGGGATCCACCGTGAACACTTGTATGCATTCTCGCACAGCTTACTATACAACTACGCTTACTGCTCCCATAGACCCCACTATCACCGATTCTCAACCAAGTCTGGCAGTCAATGTAGACGATTGGAATATTTCATAAAATATTCAGCTTGCCGATCCTGCATTTTTCAACACACAGCGAGTGGATCTCCTAATTGGTGCTAGCATTTTGTATGATCTCCTCTGTGTAGGGCAAATCAAACTAACCGATGGTCTGCCTCTTCTGCAGAAGACCAGGCTTGGGTGGATCGGGTCTGGCGGTGGACAAAGGGTAGCACGCTCGGCGCTCTTGGCAACGCACAATTCTCCAGATTCGGAAGCTAGCATGGATTTAAGGTTGAATAAAACTCTTCGTATGTTTTGGATACCAAGGAAGAATTAGATTGTGAAGCGCATTTCGTAGACCACTTCTCTCGTTTGCCATCAACGGAGTATTTAGTTCGTCTCTCGTTAAATGATAATGCTGATCGCTTAGGGGAATCTTACACTCAGGCGCATTGACGATTCATTAGTTTGGAGCGAAAGTTGGATCGTGATACTACACTCAAGAAGCGGTACTCTGCCTTTATGAGGGAGTATATTGAGTTCGATCTACAAAGCAGAAGAAACAAGGGTGTATAATTCCTAGTACTTCTAATAGGAATCGTGAAGTTTATGCGGCTCAACAGGTCAGGGCTATCTACGTCACCCTTGATCAAGTTGTGCACAAAAATCACACCAAGCATTTTCCTACGATTAGCTGAGGTTGGAAGGTTTATTAAGAGCAATCTATTACAGTAAGACGGCAGTCTCACACCTGCATCCCAGCTGAGGCCGCGAAGAGCACAAAGTGAAAAGATTTTTTGAACTGATTCTATACGGTCTTGGTGTACGTTGTACTGAGCGCACCATACACAAGAGTCGTATTCTAAAATCGGACGAACCAGAGAAATGTAGAGAGTCTTTGTTATATAGGGGTCGTCAAATTCCTTTGACCACCTCTTTATAAACCCAAGCACGCCCATGGCCTTGTTCACCATGGTAGAAATGTGTTCTGAAAACTTTAACTTGGGA